>OVAN01000630.1:0-54185 GCA_900406275.1 Anastatica hierochuntica
TCTATGGGTATAATGGTCTTTTTCATTAAAAAGGAGGTGTAAAAATAAAAATTTTTTGATGAGGGGTATTTTTGAAAAACAGACAATACAAAGGTGTATTTTTGTAAGTCTCCCTAGTTTTTAACTAAAAAAACTAAAAACCGTTTCTTAAAGTTTTTATTTAAGAGACGGTTTTTAATTTTTTTAGTTAAAAACTAAGAAACCGTCTCTTAAACGACTCTAAAAACTCCACTCTAAGAGATTCGCATTAATCATGCTCTACTCGTGATGAAGTTATAGTATATATATAAAAAATCATTAAAATAATATAAGTTTTATCTGGTTTATATAAGCACATAAATTATACTACTACTTTAAAATAAAATTCCCCTATAACTCATTTGATTTACACCGCAGAAAAAAGGAAACACAACATGGTACAAATCACTTTCTAAAAGAAAATATTGTGGAAAAGCCAATGTTGCAAGTGGTTTGATTCTGATTCCTGAGCATGAATGGTTAATATGAGAATATTAGAAACATAAGTTCTTTTTCTTTTTGTGCTAAACAACATGAGTTCTTTTAAATTCTTTTTTATGATTAGAAAGTTTAGGATCCATGAGCTCTTAATTCCTCTAGAATGAGATCAGATCAGGTAAAATAACGCTTTTGGCGAATCAACCCCTCCCAACCAAGAAAGGTTTCAAAGATGTACGAGGTGTGCAATAGATCATAGCCTCATTTTTAAAAAAAAAACTTTTCTTTTACAAAAAAGAGTCAAAATTTTCTGAAAATCTAAGATTAGGCCAATTTCTATCTTATATACATGGCCAAAACGAAGTTTGCAAAAGTATGAGCTGCACTTGCTCCCAACGCGACTTAAAACCTTGATCTCTTCGTTAATTCGAGGGTTTGTATCACTTGACCAACGCTTTGTTGATTTTTAACTTTTTTTTTATATGTATCAAGACATTATTTATTTTACAAACATTCTTAAGTAACAAGACAAAGAATCCATGATGGAGGATTCACTTTCTTATAAAGATCATAGGAAGAGGTAAGAGCCAGCTTGGTCACAACTCATTTTCATAAATACCTAATTTACCCCTCTCAAGGTTCCACCTTACCTCTACTATATATACACACACAAACACTAACCAAAGTAATCACAAAAAGTATCAACACATAAACAACAATGGTGACTTTGAAGAAGTATAACAACAACAACAACAACAACAGACAGATTCTGTGGGAAACAGCAGTTGTGTTTTGTTGTCTCTGTTCGTTGTCTTTAGTTTCTTCACATAGTAGAAAGTTCACAACACCAAACGTAACACGTCTCACTGATCAATTCAGTAAGATTCCCATTGAGAATGGCTTCAACAAACGTTTTGGAGATCATAATATTTTTGTCAATGGCTCTTTTGCTAAACTCACTCTCGACAAATCTTCTGGTAAATAAAAAAAAAGCTCTACACACTTCTCCTCTGTTTTTTCTTCTTCTTGATAAACTCTTTAATAATTTATATGTGAAAAAAAATTATAAAATTGTTTTAGTCACGGTGCAAGTGAAGTAAATAACCTTTTCATGCAAATGTTAAATCATACACGTAGAGTTTTCGTTAGTTAGAAGAGAAAAAAAAATCATAAATGGTTGGAAACCAAAATTATAACATTTTAAAAGTATGTTTTTAGTAGTTCATAAGCCTTTCTTGGTAAAGAAAATCAAAACTTACATTTTTCATTTTGATGATAAAACAAAAGTTTCTTTATGCATATATATTGGCATTCACAAAAAGATGAGTTCCGCCACCTGGGTTCGAGTCCCGACCACTAGGGATTTTACATGCGGCCCTCAGCGCTCCGAGAACGATGGTTTGGCTGTGTCCCTGGGACATCGAGTCCCCTGTGCCGACAGGATAGCGTGAACCGCTGGGACCCCTAGGACCCCTACCGGCTAGTTTGGACTCACCTCGGTGAAGTCCAGGACACCAGAGTTATCAAAAAAATATATTTATACTTACATATGATTTTTATTTTGTAATATTTGTAGGAGCTGGATTGGTGTCAAAGAACAAGTATCACTATGGTTTCTTTAGTGCAAGACTCAAGCTTCCTGCTGGATTTGCCTCTGGTGTTGTGGTTGCTTTCTATGTAAGAATTACTAATATGACTCAGATGAATCAAAACTCATATTAATCTATGTACATATATAGATTACTTATGCATATATATATGATGTACATTATCGATTTGCAGTTGTCGAACGCAGAGAGTTATCCGAAAAACCACGATGAGATAGACATAGAGTTGTTAGGTAGAAGCAGGAGAGATGATTGGACGATTCAAACGAATGTATATGCAAATGGAAGTGTGAAAACAGGAAGAGAAGAAAAGTTCTATTTTTGGTTTGATCCAACTCAAGCCTTTCACTACTATACTCTCATTTGGAACTCTCATCATATTGTGTAAGTCATGACTTTGATCTTCTTCTTATTTTATCACATAAATATTCTTATTTGTCACAATTTCAAAACATTCATAGATAACAATAGGTATCATAATAGTTTCGTTAGAAAATTAGGTGAAAAGTTATGATATAAGAAAAGTCAACATTTTATATGTATAAATAGGTTCATGAATCGCAAGGCTTCATGTGGTTATTGTAACTAGAATGTCTTTTTGTGTATAATTGTTTTATAACAATACCGCTAATTATTAAAATGAGTATTTGTCATCTACTAAAGATGCAAGTTACTATTCTTAGAATAATCCAACATATTTAAGGATTCATATTTACATATTTAATAATTTTTCACAAGAAAGGAAATAAATTCAACATCTTTTTAGTAAATTGTCCATCAAACACTTCATAAATAGAATTTATTCCGTTTTTTCAATCACCAGGCGATCTCTAAATAAAGTTCAAAATATATTCCCTTGATTAGGTCCTATATTTTCCGGTTAGGTCATGATTTTAAATTATGTGGTTTAAGAGACAATTCGTTAAAATGAGTTTGTTTTCTTTGGTTTAAGTGTACACTTTTTGGTAGATAGTGTTTCTTGAGTTACCACAACACTCATCTACGTCGTCGTGGTTTAAGTCTCTTCTGAAGCAATGTGGTCAAAAACAACCGTTGTATTAAATTCTTTGGTTAATTGAAAAGTTGATGTTGAGATTATTCCGTCATTTAACTAAACCGGTGTATGAATTTACAGGTTTTTGATAGACAACATTCCGGTTAGGGAGATCCCAAACCGGGGAGCTTTCATGAGTGCATACCCGTCTAAACCGATGTCCCTATACGTCACCGTTTGGGACGGTTCCGAGTGGGCTACTAAAGGCGGTAAGTACCCCGTCAACTACAAGTACAGCCCATTCGTGGCTTCCGTTACTGACGTCCAATTAACCGGTTGCTCCGTTAACAACGGTTCCTTAACCGGGTCCGGACCGTGTACCAAGTCGGGCGGGTCAATTTCTAGTCTGGATCCTGTTGACGGTCAAGATTTTGCCACGCTGTCAAAGAATCAAATCATAGCCATGGATTGGGCTCGGAGAAAACTAATGTTCTATTCTTATTGTAATGATAAGTTGAGATACAAAGTCATGCCTGCTGAGTGCTAATTGCAGCTGATTATTTTTATTTATACAAATTATTTTCTTACAAAATAATTTTACTTAGGATCTTAGCAATTGAATTTAAAATGTAATTTCCTTTTTCTAATGTTTCTTACATGAATGTTATTTGTATTGTATGTAATAAAATTGTTTATCAACATATTTAGAAATCAAGAAAAATAGGTAAAATAATATTGACACAAGTGTTGTCACAAATCCAATATCTTTTACATAGTCAAAAGCAGACCGAACTCTCAGCCATGCGGTACGAAACATTTGTTTCAAGCCCTAAATTTTTTTTTGAGTTAATATGTATACGTAATTTGGTCCCCAAACCGAAAAAAAATTTATATATAAAATTCGGTTTCAATACTGTATAAGTTTGTAATCCATCAAATCTCAAGATCGGTCCTGGTCAAAAGGTTTCACTTTGTTATGCTTTGTCAGAATGGACTTCACTCATTTGAAACGTGAAGTAAGAGAACTAACTCATCTCATTTTCTCTGTTCATCAAGTGTATGGTCCATAGAAATGTCACAGATGTCTACAACCTTAGAAAATAAGTTACAAAATTTTTTTTGGAAAATATTTATCTTTTTTCACCCAAAAATTATGGTTAATATGTTATAATTTCTTTTGATTTAAGGAAAAATGGGTAAACAAACTATATATGAGGAGGGGTATAAATGAAAAATGTTTGATTATAAAGTGTTTAAAATTATTTATTGTTTATACTTTTTTCTTTTGATAAAAATTATTGTTTATACTTCAAAACACATAAAACTCATTTTAACAAAAAAAAACACACATAAAATTCATTTCAAGAGGTGATGACATGCCAAGAAATGGAGAAGTATTATCATCTTTTATACATAAGTAAAAGTTCATAAAATGATGCTAAGGTATAATCTAGTGTTAAGAAACTAAATATTTTCCTTTTACAATTAAAAACATCAGTTCTATTATTTAGTTCATTAGTTGTTATTTTCCTTAATTACACTATTAATTAAACAACTAATAATCTCACCCTCTTCCTTTAATTTGGTTTTGTCTTAACTTTCTTTTGTTTCCACAAAATAGATTCTTTCTTCTTAAATTTTGTAACGTAAACTTACAAAACTCTTCACACTTTTTCTTCTTCTTCTTCTTCTTAAAACGTTTATTACATTTATTATCTCTGCTAACTTTCTCTCTTTGTTTTTCTTCATTATCATTGTCATCATCTACTCTCACTTTCGGTTTCTTAAGCTTTTCATTTCCCAAAAAACTTTTTCCTCAACCATTTTGATTCTTCTATTACCCTTTCTTGAGTCCCAAGGAAAAAGCTTCCACCTTCATGTTCTTTTCTTGACTTTTTTGTGGGTTCACCGGAAGAAGAAGGTTATAGATATGGCAAATGACGGCGGAGATAATGCAACACCGCCACATAAACAAGACGATCTTCAGCCACATCCGGTGAAAGATCAACTTTCAGGCATCACTTATTGCCTCACAAGTCCTCCTCCTTGGCGTAAGCTCTTTGTTTATGTTTTCACTAAATCAAGAAAGTGTTATATAACACTACTAAAGATTCGATCTTTGAGATGTTTTTCGCTTTCTTTCTTCGATCAGCGGAGACAATACTTTTAGGTTTCCAACATTACTTAGTGATGCTTGGAACAACTGTTCTCATTCCCACTATGCTAGTTTCAAAGATTGGTGGAAGAAACGTAAGTCTTGTATGATGTAATACTCTTGTTTGTGAAAAATGTTAAGTCTTTTGGATGATGATGTTCACAGGAAGATAAGGTGAAGATGATTCAGACATTGCTCTTTGTTTCTGGACTAAACACATTATTACAAAGCTTCTTTGGGACTCGTCTTCCCGCGGTTATTGGAGCTTCTTACTCTTATGTGCCTACTACAATCTCAATCATCTTGGCTGATCAGTACAGTGACATTCTTGATCCTCAAGAGGTGGAAACAAAAGATAAAGCTCATCTTTGTGTGTGTTTTGTGGTGTAAAGTTTGGTTCTTTTCTTGGTGAGAACATGCAGAAATTTGAGAGGATCATGTGTAGAATCCAAGGGGCTCTTATCGTCGCCTCGTTACTTCAGATTCTTGTTGGTTTCAGTGGTCTTTGGCGCAATGTAGTAAAGTTAGTATCCAAAAACATAACATAAAAACAGAGATTCCTCTGTTTTCAGATGACATTTTTCGAGTTTGACGAATCATCGGTTTTGTTTAACTTCTTTAGGTGTTTAAGTCCTTTATCTGCAGCTCCTCTTGTGGCATTTGCTGGTTTTGGACTCTATGAACAAGGATTCCCTCTAGTAAGTAGAAATTTACTTCGGTTTCTCGGATAGTTTTTACTTTAAAACTCTTGAGTTTGTGTTCTGCCATTACAGTTAAGCAAATGCATTGAGATTGGACTGCCTGAGATCATACTTGTTGTCATATTCTCTCAGGTTACTGCTCTTCGTAGCCCGAAAGAATCCATTTTTAGTATTGTTACCAAAGCTGGTTTAACCATTTTGTTGTTTGTTGTTTGCAGTACATTCCTCATCTGTTGCAAGTAGAAAGATATTCAACAATCTTCCACCGGTTTGCGGTGATATTTTCAGTGGTGATTGTGTGGATTTATGCATTCCTTCTTACCATTAGTGGAGCTTATCGTAACACGGGGAACAATACTCAAATCAGCTGCAGAACTGACCGCGCTGGCCTCATCAGCGCCGCTCCATGGTATATTTAGATAAAGCTTTATACACATTTGCGTTTTTCGGACTTGTTTTTAATACTACTAAGCTTGTTGATTCAGGATTAGTGTTCCTTACCCTTTTCAATGGGGAGCTCCAAGTTTTAATGCCGGGGAGATATTCGCTATGATGGCTGCTTCTTTCGTTTCTCTTATCGAGGTCTTAACTCTAGACCTCTCTCTAGCCATTTTTAGTGCAACATTTGTGTACAATGTCTTTGATTCTTGTTGGTGATCAATGGAACAGTCTACAGGGACATACATTGTTGTATCGAGGTACGCAAGTGCAACACCAATTCCACCTTCTGTTATGAGCCGCGGAATCGGTTGGCAGGTAATGATAATAAAAACACATCATGAAACTGAAAGTAAGATCTCAAAATGTAGGATTCAGAAAGTCTCAATGCTAATATGTTGGTCCTCGGTTTTTTCAGGGATTCGGAATCCTTCTCTGTGGATTCTTTGGAGCAGGAACTGCCACATCCGTATCCGCGTTAGTAAACAGACTAACAAATTTTCTTGTTTCTGGAAGAAAGCAAATCTTTTTCTGATTCTGAATCCATCTCCTTGTAGGGAGAATGCTGGTTTGTTGGCGGTAACACGCGTTGGTAACAGAAGGGTAGTTCAAATATCAGCAGGATTCATGATCTTCTTCTCCATTCTCGGTGATCCTTTCGCTTCTATCGAGCTCATTATCTAGTAGTAAGTAAACAATTCTCAAGTTGTTGCATATGTATGAGTTCCTTTTGATCCACATTTCAGGTAAATTTGGGGCCATCTTTGCTTCGGTTCCAGCTCCCATCTTCGCAGCTCTTTACTGTCTCTTCTTCTCATACGTTGGTGCGTTTCTTGAAACCATTGAAACAGAATTAATCGGCTTTTTTGTCACTTGGCTCAAAACCGAACGAAAGTGCAGGTGCTGGTGGTGTAAGTCTACTTCAGTTCTGCAATCTAAACAGCTTCAGAACAAAGTTCAT
Source organism: Anastatica hierochuntica (assembly GCA_900406275.1). NCBI lineage: Eukaryota > Viridiplantae > Streptophyta > Magnoliopsida > Brassicales > Brassicaceae > Anastatica > Anastatica hierochuntica. The sequence goes on from OVAN01000630.1 coordinate 7,313, forward strand.
TCTCGGATTCTCCATCTTCATGGGCTTATCAATACCTCAATACTTCTACCAGCACAGAACTTTCGACGATTATGGACCTGTTCGAACAAATGCGACATGGGTAAAGACACTGCCTTTTTAATACCGAAATCATTGGATCAACTAATGCTCAGTTTGTTCTCTCTCTTTATTCTTTGGCAGTTCAAGAGTATGATAAACGTTCCTCTCTCGTCTAAAGCATTCATCTCCGGGATTTTGGCCTTCTTTCTAGACATGACATTGCCTCCAAAGAACAAGACGACGAAGAAAGATCGAGGAGTAATCTGGTGGAAGCGATTTAAGTCGTTCAAATCCGATAACAGAAGCCAAGAGTTCTACTCTCTGCCTTTCAATCTCAGCAATTATTTCCCTTCTCACTGATGAATGACATTATATCTTCAAACAAAAAGCGGTTTATCGACTCAATGTTCTAACATTGTAAAAAGATTCAAAACCATTTACTTGTAGCTAAAAAACCGATAACTTAACCAAATACATTTCTATCCTCTGATACATCACTACTGAACTAAATAACTCTTGACGGATCATAGTTTGATGCTTGTGTTTACTAATCAGTACCGGTCCATTCCTTCCAGTCCTTGTCTACATGATCCTGAGCCCATTTAATGGCTGCTCGTGCGGCTTGTGGACCTCCGGGTAAACCCCTTTCATTGAGAGTATCTGCCATGTCGATGAAAGGTATGACCAAGAGTGTACCAGGTCCTCCATACTGACTATGCAAGAACGTCCCAAAGATCTGTCAAGAATCACAATGGTAAACTCATATCATTAAGTCCATTTTAAAACCGAACTGACATCTATATCGCTCGCCAAAGCTCTTTAGCGGATCATAATTAAAGACCGAATCACCATGGAAACGTCTTGATTTGAATTGCTATATTGTAAACTGAAAATCCCGACTTATTTTCTAAACATTAAATCACATTTTGTTAAGCTTTCTAGATAAGTTTTAACCCAAAAAAACTGCTCCTTTACGTTTCCAAAACCGAGTCACATAACCCTCTCCATATCTAGCCCTTAAGAAAATCACTGCCCTGCTGCATAATCACAATTGCGACGAAAAATGTCGATCAAACATCATCATTTACAAAAGACCATTTCATTACCAGGCATAATCATTTTACACTAAACAAATGATTAGATTATCTTCTAAACAACAGCTTCAAATCAAGATTCTACTTTAGTAAAAAGACAACTCAAGATAGCAAAACAATCAACAAGTGAGAAAGTGAGAACATTTCAAGTTTACCTCAGTGCAGATTCCGACAATCTCATCAACAGAATCTTCAAAAAGATCCCTCTTTGATAGTTTCTTTGCCATATGATCTCTAAATTTCTCAGTCTCCTGTATCACCCACAACCCATCAATTAGAATCAAACAACCATAGAAACAAACCCATCAAAAAGAAGAAGACGAAAAAATCAGCTTACAGCTTGGGCGAATTCGGGAATGGGATCAGGGAACTTGTACTCAGCAGCTTTACAAACGAATCTTCTCCGAGATAGCGAAGAAGAAGAAAAGTTTGTAACTTTGGCTGCAAAACGCCGTTTAAGAAACTGGGTCGATCTGATTGCGGCGGAGTTTGTGGCCGGTGAAGAGAAATTGGAGATGATCGGAAAAGCGAAACGATAAGACGACGAAGAAGAAGGAAAAGCAGAAGATGAATGGAATTGAAACTGAGAAGAGAAGAAAGCTTCGTGCATAGAAGCCATTAGTGAAAAAAAGCTTCGATTCACACTCTACAAGAACCTTATCTGCAACTGTTTTGGGTTTTAGCAAGGTTTAAATTCGGAAGTTATAAAAAGTTCTGGGGTGAATGTATAAGAAATTAGAAGTATGAGGAGCTACAAGTGATAAATGGAACTGTTTGGGTGGGTTCTAGCGACGTTTAAATCCGGAATTTATAAAGTTGTGGGGGTGAATGTGTAAGAAATTCAAAGTAAGAGGGCAACAAATAAAAAGGTTTAAAGTCGGAAGTTTCAAAAAGTTGTGGGGTGAATGCGTTAGAAATTAAAAGTATGATGGAAACAAATTAAAAGGTTTAAATCGGAAGTTCAAAAAAGTTGGGGGTCAATGTGTAAAAAATCAAAAATGCGAGGGTTAACAAGATAAAAAAAAGGGAACCTGTCAGACAACCGTGCGACCACCCTGGCGAGTTCGAGACCGAACCAGGTAGCGATCCTCTACAGCGGAGAAACTCGTGATGAGAATCGTAGCAGTTAATCACACTCAGATCGCACGGTCATGATTCATCAACCAGGTTTAGGGGCCTGTCTCCTTAGAAATCAAGGATACAGAGGTACGAACCTATAGAACAGATCCTGTTCAAGTAAGGTCGTGACCTCTCTTGTTTTCTAGTGTTACATAAACAACTCTCTTTTCTCCTGTCTTGTCGATGTGGGACTATTTAACTTAACCCAAAATAATATTTTCCTTTTTCTTTCTATTTTTCTTATGACACGTGTAATTTACAATATATTTTTGCAAAATATGATGTCAACGTTTTGCTTCATCATACTAATTACTTTACAGAAGATTTACTCCTAACGAGCAAAGAAAAAAAAAGAAAGAGACTTCTTTGTTTTGTTGTTAGCTTAACACAAGAAGAAGCAAAAGCTGAGCTACTACTTAGAGATTCCTCTCGTGTGGTTCGAGCCATGGAAACTCCAAGAAATCGAAAACTTGTTTCTCTGTAGCGAGTTTCAGGCTTGCACTTGCTCTAGTACCCTGAGAAACTCGTAGATTCAAATGGTTACTCATTCACTTTGAAACCGATAAAAGAAAATTGAAATAAGGATTAGTGATTCTATGTTTTTTCTTACCCGGTTACCGCTTGAGCTTTGAGTAGCTGGGAACAGTCCAGTGTCATCGAGACGATACCCTTTGGATTCTGCTAGCAATCTCAGCCTGCAGATTCCAAATGAATGTATGTGTGTGTGTGTGTTCTTTCTTTACCAATAATCATGCATACGGATTATCTTGTTCGTACCTTCTGTTCAACACGTCGTTGCCTGTCCATGCTATGAGTCCAAATGCGTAGATATCTCTTGGATAAACCTGTTGAATAAAAAAGACTAGTTATTGGATGATCCATCATTTGCAATGGTCAATCCAAAAGCCAAGATAAGAAGAGAGCAACCCAAACATACCTTGAAATCGATACGGCGTCGCAGCTCTTGACCAGGATTTGTGCACAGACCAAAATATGTGTCGACGCCTGAATTAGTACCCTGCATAATAGTAGCAAAACATTGATAACTGCGAATTTAGCTAGATATTTTGTAACACAATGAATTCTAGAGAATAACAAAGTAAACGAAGAAGAACCTTAGAAATGTCAAAGTTACCTACCTCTTCGCTGTGGATGCTGAAGATGAGATCTTCTCTGAGGAAGTTCATTTCCTTTAAACGCTTTACAAACTTTGTCAAGAAGCCCTTGTGACTGGTTAAAACCACAAGCAAAGACCATTTTTAGTACTTATTTTGCTATTGTAAACCAGAGGACGCAAAAGGGTATTTAAAAACCGACTTAGTAAGAAGAGGAGAGAAGAATAAGATTGAAGGTACCTTTGTCCATCAGGATGTGTGATAACAATATCTAGATCTCCACAAGTGGCCTTCCCACGTCTATATGATCCTCCACATACAATATTCACCTGCAGGAAAGATGTCCAAATGGCATTGTTAGGATTCCACTAAAACTACTACATCACATGGAGCAAACTGATAAATCTAACACAGTTCATACCCCAGGTAAAACTTCCTCGCCAACTCTCTGTAGAAGTTGTTCCATCTCTTGCACCTACAACAAAAAAGTGAGAAAGGGTGAAAGGAGAAGATGTCGTCAAGGACTAAAAAGACAAAAAAATAATTGCAGTTTAAGTCTAAGATCCACACCTCCTGACGTGGAATCCTTGTTCGAATATCATCAAAATATTTCAACCCCAACCTCTGCGCATGAGTTAGTGAATCCTCATTCTTCAAGTCTTCTAATGTGCGATGTCCTTTCTCATATAGCTTGAGTGCAGTTGCAGGACCGATACCCCAAACTTCCCCAAATAAACTGATTGTACGAACCTTCAATAATAGTAAAGGAAACATTTGAAATGGTAAACAATTACAGCAGAAAAGTATCATACGCGACGTGTGAGCTTATACTAAACTGAAGATGGTAAAATGATTTAAAACCAAGGAATTTAAAAATCACCTTCTCATCTGTTTCAAAGTGTTCCAACTTGGACAACTTCCCTGTTGTCACGATCTCTTGAATCTGCCAAATTCGGGCAGAAGAAGAAAGTTATGTTCTCACAGGAATGCATAATTAAGAGAATGCATCAATCTATGTAATGCTTTCCAAAATCTATCAAAGAAATCAACACTGAATCCTCTAAAAAAAATCAACCTTTTGCAAAGTGCAATGTCAATAAACCCAAAAGCTATTAATAATACATGTGCTTATAACTAGAGCAGCTGAAAGGCTTGGAAGTACCATTAGCACTAAAGGGTAAGTGTGTGCAGTTAAAAAACACTAGCACACACAACATACAGAAACATTTGGATACATTTCTTCCCTTACATGATCTCTCAATGACTTTCCAATGCCAGGGAGGTGTTTGAGCTGATCAACACTTTCAATCTGAGAGGGGAACTTTTCAATGACCGGGATAGCTTTGTAATAGCTAAATGACCGCCTATCGTCACCCAAAGCTTTTGAAAGAATAAAAAAGTCATGTTACTTAAGGTCCTATAAGAGAGCATTATAAAAGGCTGCCAGAGATTATACCTCTATAGATGTTTATTAGCTTTCCAAATATCTCAGTGATATTTCTGTTCAAATCAGGTGGTTTGTACACCGATGTAGACTATAAATCAAAAGAAGACCAATAAGAACTTTAAATAGCAACAAACAATGTTGGTCAAAGAACAGCTATAGCAAACAAGGTCTCGTTTAGTTAACTTCCTAAAGAGCCAAAATGATGCATCAGAAAACGAAACGAGTCACTCACGCTTACCTCTGATTGTGGACTAGAGAGAGTCTCTGCAATGCCTTCTACAGGACTGTGACTAGTAGAGGGAACACTACCACTAGTAGGTGAGTCCGGTGATCCTTGTGACTTCTTTCGGCTTTCCAAGCCTACAATCTCACCAGAATCAGGGGAATGCCTAGCTCGTTTCTGCGTTGGCGGTTGATCCTCACCACCACTTATAGCACGCAAAGGCTCCTTCGGCTCTTCAACTTCTTCAGAATCAATTCTTAGAACATACAAGTCTTCATTAGCTTTCTCTCCTTTAGTTAGACTATCTTCTAACCACTGATAAAGCAGAAGGCTCTACAAGAAACCAATGTACAAAAAGACAATAACAACATCATTCATAAGCAAACAACAAAAGCTAGACGAAGACTAAATTAAGAGGGAAAAAAACCCCAAACTCACTCCTCTGAAATTCGACAAAATCTCTTTCCCAAATTTCTCGAGAAGAGCTTGAGGATTCATGGCGAGAACATGAGTGACTTTCTTCGTTAGCCGATTTTCTTCAATCGTTCCTCCCATTTGAACCACCTTCTGCTTCCAGATCTTCATTCAAATAGAGAAAATAACGGCGAAGATACTGTGAAGTAAAAATATTGAGAGCAAATTTTTAAAAAAATTTCTTTTCCCAGAGTCTAAAACCTGCAATCGACGATGCTGGACTTCGATTTCCACCATGAAAATTACCATTCCGGCGAACATTCCGGTAGGATCCGGCGACGGCGACCGGTTTCTCCTTCGCTTTGGCGCCATTTTTTTGCTCTCCAATGTAAACTCTACTACTACTGAGTCTTTCTAAGCAAAGAGTAACGCCAAACGCTAAACCGAATTATAAACCGGATCAAGAAAACCAATTCTAAACCGGATTTAATTTCAGATAACCAAGTCCGAAATTGTCTTCTTATATATGTCCTACTAAAATCTTTTGTTGTATATGATGTGATTATTTTACTTTATGTAATTATTGGTTTTAAGTATGTTTACTCAACTCAATTTCCCTTAATTTCATTTTTAAAACCAAAACCAAATCGATAACCAATAATCCGGTTCAAAACCGGTCTAATTTTCCTCCTCCTACCACAAAAAAAAAACAATCTTATTTCGTCTTATGTAAAATCTGTGAAACCACTTTGAATGTCTCTCTCTCTAGAAGAAAATTTCTACTTCCTTTTCTGTCATCTCAAGAACATGATCTCTTGCATCCGTGAGCGCACTCTGTTCCAAAACCAAAGAAGTAAGCTCTCAGAACTCATAAGCTAGAATCTTTTTAAGAGAGGACCTATGATCTATTGCACACATGTGTTCTTTCTTACCTGTCCAAACTTGGTGATGAAGTTGTTCCCGAGGTTTATCGATGTAACTGTTACATCTTCGTTCGCCTTTAGAGCTTGAGCAATGGCAAATGCCCCATCATCCTGCATTTTGAATTAAGATTGAGCGGCTTACAGATGTATAAAAGAAGAGACAAAGAGTATCGAAGAACTAAGTCGTCTTCTTTTTACACGTATTTCGTTGAATCCTAGATCCATGGATGTTAGAGCTTCATTAACTACTTTCAAACTCCGAGCTAAACAGGACGCTCCCTGAAATTAAAGATCATATACATTTATGCAAAACAATATATGGCAGAAATATTGTTAAGTATATATATAAGAAGCTATATAAAGGAACCTCGTCTCTGAGCCCATTTGCCCGCAAGTCCAAAACCGAGATTGTGTTGTTATATCTCAACATGTCTGCAACGTATTCAGCACCCTTAGCAGCTATCTGCAGGATATAGGAACAAACGCGAACATTGGTAAAACGTAAAATAAGCGATTGTGAAGAAATGTTTTTCATAGATAAAGAGCTATGGACAGGATTTACCTGACACCAACCAAGTTTGAGGGTCTTTACATTTCCATGGAACTTGAGAATTTCGCATAGTGCTTTAGCTCCGTCGGGTCCAATGGGATTATAACCAACCTCTAACTGAGGAAATAGTTAGGCTGGTAAAGTCATTATCTTTCTAGTTGTCTATGTAAACAAGGATATAACGATGAGAAAGATTTTAAGGCACTGACCGTCGTAATAATTGTATTATCTTTTAGAGCTTGAGCTAGAGCATTAACTCCCGCTGCGTGGATGTTATTTCCACCCTATTTTACAAAAGCACATTAGGTTTGGATGCAAGGTGAAAGTTAGGGAGACTGAAGACGAAGATGATCGCTTCTAACCATGTCAATGGTTGCAATTGAACGGTTTTGCTTCAGAGCATCTGCAACCTTTTCAGCTCCCTAAAGCCATTGAAAATCATTGAGATTCTGAAACCAACAAAGCAACGCAAGTGATCCAGCTCCATTGGAGTTGTTATAGTACCTCATCGCCTATATCATTCATGTACAAGTTCAACCAAACCAAGCTCTTGCTTCTCTTGATGTATTCTGCTACATAGAATGCACCCTTTGCAGTAATGGAGTTGTTACCGAGGTCTAGAAGAGCCAGTTTCCCTGCACAGAAAAATGCATCTCAATCTAACTACTGAATTCTTCACTCGAGGTAAGAAAGAGTAAATCTTGACGTATGAAGAGAGTTTGAAATTGCTAAAGAAAAAACCTTTGTGGGAAGATAGACCAGCCATCAAAGCACGAATCCCTTCATCTCCAATGGAGTTTCCATGCAAATGAAGTTCCTGCGGGTAGAAAGGCCAAGAGAATATATCAACCGTTGATGATAGTAATTCATTGATCGTATTTGATGACAAAGGAAATCACCTTTTATACATCATATGAGATAACATATTCGTAACTATTTCTCTTGCATGGAAATTGCATAAATACAAAGATAAGTGAGGCATGTGCGTACCCGTAAAGACTTGTTACCCTCAAGACCTTTAGCTAAAGCATTGGCACCCAAAGCACCACCATAGTTTCCACTGAAACAGATTAACCAATAAATAAATCAGAATGTCGGAGATGTGAACTATACAGACTAAATAAACAAAAAAACAAGACTAAAAGAAAACGTCCATCAATGATCCTAAACTCACTTGAGATGTAAATTTCGTATTGTATTATTCGCGAGAAGAGCTCCACCAAGACTTGTGAATCCCTACCTCCATTTCAAAAGAAAGATGGAGAAGACACAACCAATTCAATTCATAAACCTAGGTTCTTAATGCCACGGTATAGAGGTACAACACATGAATTAAAAGAGCTTACAGAATAGTCAATCATGTTATTATTCAGCTCAATAACCCTCAAGGTTGAATTTCTCTTCAACAACTCTGCAATTTCTTTCGCACCCTGCGCACGAATATCGGAACTACTTGGAGCGTGAAATTAATCAAACTATTGTGGCTAACAAAGTAGCGTGAAGATCGTGTAAATCATAGCATCTGTTTAGACAAACCTCATCTCCTATATCAGTACTGTTCAGCTGAAGTATCTCGATGCTAGAGTTTTCCATCAATGTAGAACATAAAGTCTGTAATTACAAGAAAAAACGGGGGAAACCATACCTCAGAAAGAAAGAAATGTACACCTAGAGAATAAGCTCTTTGTGATTTTTCGAGATACAGACAGATATTGGCAGAAACCGATGTGTTCTCCTACATCCAGAAAACGTTATGATGCTAGTACTCCTTGTTTTTACTAACCTTAGCTCCTTCATCACCAATAGGGTTTCCAGAGAGGTTAAGAACCTTCAACATAATATTTGATTGAAGAACACCATCAAAGGCTTTAACTCCTGCAGCTGTAATTCCATTTGCAGAAAAACTGACTTCCTCTAGAGTCTGAAACACGAAATGAGTATGGTTAATCAAGCAATATAAGCAACTCAGAACTCTAATGAGTAGGCCGCTAATAGATGTGAGAGAGAGAGAGGGGCAGCAATAACCTGATTATATCCAAGGCTTTCAGCAAGAAAGAATAGTCCTTCATCTCCAAAGTTGCATCCTGCAAAATAATACTCAAAGGTAAGCTACACCAACTATCATGAACTTCAACCATGTCTCTTAAAATAAAACCAGTCAAAATAGATTGCACTACGGGTCACGATTTCTGCCGCCAGCAAAGATAAAACTCACTAAATGAACCGGATGAGACATAAACATCAGCCATAAGTAATGTAATAATAGTTAGATCATTCAACGCACCTGACATGTCAACACTTCTGAACGACCTAAGTTCTTTAGCAAATTCGTTAAGCCTCTGCTTGGCCTCTCTATCAACCTTTGCAGCAAACCCTTGTAACAAATTAGTACCAGCCCCGATCGACCATTTAACTCCCTGTGTAGAAGATTTGTTTTCTCCAGCAGAAGTCTTTGGAGACTTTGGCGACATGAACTTCTCGACTAATTTCCACAAAACTGTCAGCTGAATACACAAATTAGTATCGACGATTTTGAGAAAATACAATAACAAAGAAGACATCTAATAACTCAAGAGACCTTAAAAATTGAAACTTTCAATGTTCCATCCTCTACTACTAGATGCCAACACAATCTATTTCAACAAAAGTATCACTGCTTCTAAAACCGAAGTATAGGCCACGGGATTGATAGCGAAATGCACGAACCGAAAGTGACGAGAGCGAATGTGCCAACGGGCAAGACGGAAGAAGCAATCTGCTGCACATTAGCATTAGGAAAACCATTAGCCGCCTGTGACTCCTTATAAGCCTTACGCCTCGAGCCTCCTTCAGAGTTATACGCCGCTCTGATCACCGGAAGCCGCGGATTCCGATGAAGAAACACCACCGGAGAAACAAACAATCGGTTGCTAGAAACGGACCCATCAAACCGTAACCCACTTCTCACTTGACTAAACCCAGAAGAAGAAGCCTGCAAATTCGAAATCAAAAAAGGAGAAATTTTGATTCAGAAGCCAAAAGGAAGAGGGAATAACAGTAGTCAGTAGAGAAACTACCTTCGGAGGAGAGTGGAGATTGAGAGAAGAGAACGCCATAGAGAGAGAGTCGCTTAAATATGCATAGGCGAGTGAAAATCACACTGTGAGAATCAACCTCCGAAGAAGAAGAAGATAACGAAGAGGAGGAGACTGATGCGGCGAATTGGAGAAAGAGACGATGATGAAGATGAAGTTTTGTTTCCTTCGCGCTATGTAATTTTCCCTTTTAGATTCGGGTATAACCCAACTTTTACCGGGTCTAAATCGGGTATAAATGTAGGACCCGGCTGATACAGGTTCATCGGGCTGGGCATTTAGTTAGGTGTAGTTCCAGTACTTGATTCGGGTTTTAATCGGCTATTTCGGGTTTTAGTAATTCGGTTATGGGTTAGAAGTTGGGATCGGATATTTCGGATTTTTAAGTATTCGGATATTTTGAATTTTTTAGATCAGTTCAATTTTTTTACCCTAAATACTCGTTGGATACCACAAAAAATAAATATAAAAACGAATATTTTATTTAATGATTTATAATTAAGATAATCATTTAGTATATTTATCTCAATAATTGGATACTTATTTAAATCCAAATTCAAAATTTTTTGATTTTCCTAAATTTGGATATGTATTCGGGTTTCATATGGATTCGGGCATATTCTCAATCCTACGAATTTTCCCTAGACCGATTATTCTTTTGTGTATCCGCTAGGCGTTGGTCGTCGGATTAGTTTCATGATCAATCCAATTTTTTCAAATATTATACTATTTAATTTGGTACCAAAAATCTATTTAATTTATTGGATCTTTTAACTAAAATTGACTCGTAAAATCAAATAAAAATATATTATAAACACTAAATTGTATAAAATAGTTATTTTTGGTTTAAAAAATCTAAAAGTAAAAATTATAAATTTATTATATATTTAAAAAAGTAAATTAAATTAAAAATATCAAAATAAGCCAAAAACTAATTTCGATTTTCTAGTTAGGTGTTAGGTTCACTTTTTTTCGTTAGATTCGTTTTGGTTTTAGATATTTTGAAAATTTTAGAGAAAGTGTTCGTAATTAGAAAAAATAAAAACATGTGGACTTAAAATTATTGAGGTTGGTCGGGTCTTCTTCTTCTTCGAATATACACACGCGTTTGAAGAACAGAGAGAGACTCCTTCGTTCGACGAGAAGATGGCGTTTTCTGGAATCACAACTTCAAATCAAACTTTTCTTCGGCTAAGGATCTCTAACACAAGCTTACGTTCTTCGATTGTTCCTTGTAATTCGATTTCGTTTCCTCGTTTGTCATTCGTGAATCTCAATCGGAGAAATCGCCTCTGTGTTCGATCCACTTCAGTTCCAGGTTCGACTTAGATTCACGAAAATGGCTCTTCCTCTATCTTCCGATGATGAATCTCCTGTTTAATTTTTCTGGGTTTTTTATTGTTTTTGATTTTGGGTGAAAAAATGGTATCTTTGAATCCTAGTGAAGCTTATAGTTTTGTGAACTTTGAGCTCTGTTTTGTATTTTCATGAGAATTGAAGAGAGTATTTTAATGGTGGCTTCTTGTAATTTCTTAGTGGCAACTGCAACGGAGGGGTTGAAACCGGCGATATCTTTAACAGATAATGCACTTAAGCATCTGAATAAGATGAGGTCAGAACGTGGAGAAGATTTGTGCTTGAGAATTGGTGTCAAACAAGGAGGATGCTCGGGGATGTCTTACTCGATGGACTTTGAGAACAGAGCGAATGCGAGACCAGATGATTCGACTATCGAATACGAAGGGTTCACTATAGGTAACTTCTTCTCTTGACTTATTAGGACAGGAACTTCTTTCATTCTGATACGATAAGTTCCCGAGTGTAGGAGTTAGGATCAGTAAGGTGTTTGTTGGTGTAGTCTCACCGTAACTAACACCTGAATGTTACTGTGTGTTGAAGCATTCGTCCAAATAAAACCGCTCTGATGTTGGTTGATAGTATTCTTCGTAAGATGAAGTTCCTGGTTTAAGTTTTAGATTTGGTGTTTCCTAGTAGATTCTTCTGATGTTTGATGTGTTTGATGGTGTAGTCTAGTCTCACCATAATCAACACATGAGTGTTAGTTTCTGTGTGTTGAAGCATTCATCCAAATAAAACCACTTGATGTTGTTTTGGCCAAAGTTTATCGATTTGGTGTTTCTTTGCAGTAGATTCTTCCGATGTGCAGCGTGAACCATATGAATATTAGCTGCAGAGACTTTTGTGTCTTGCGAGTCTATTGCTGTTTACTGTCAAATGTATACACATCTTTAAAGTCTCAAAAGCTCAGTGTTTTTCATTTCTTTTCGCATTTTATTTTGCAGTTTGTGATCCGAAGAGCATGCTCTTCCTTTTCGGAATGCAGCTTGATTACAGTGATGCATTAATCGGTGGAGGCTTCTCTTTCTCGAACCCGAACGCTACACAAACCTGTGGATGTGGAAAGTCTTTTGCTGCCGAGATGTAAAACATCTTGCCATATTGCAGTAAAAAGAACATAGTTATAGTTAAAGCAACAGTCTTGTGTATTATGGTTTTAGAATGCCACAAACAGAATCAGAAAACACTGTAAGCATTTTCATGTGTTATGAACTTATGATTAAACCAAAACTATAATAAATATTCAAAAATCTGGTTACAATTTCATCATATAAAGCCAAAATTTTAAAAAAGAAAAAGAAACAACAATAGCCATTGTTACTTCATTCAAGCTCTTCTCTTTTTGTTGGATCTAGATGAGTGCTTATCATTACCTCTCTTTTTAGTGGATTTGTCAAAACCACTTGGCTTCTTCTTCACCTTCTTGTTATCAGATTTAGTGGACTCAATACTGATAAGACCACTTGAAGAGATCCTAGACTTTTGCAAAGCCTCGGCTTCTTTGTCACCGATAGCAAATTCTTCAAGCAGCTCAGGATCCAATCCTTCTATTTCCGCTCTCATTCGTTCCTTTTAACCCAAAACATTGAGATTGTGAATGATTTCTCGACCTTACAATGGTTAGCAAAACAAAATATACGGTTGCGTAGATAGAAGATGCGATTACCTCGACTTCTTTTGCTGCTTCCCTAAGATCTTCGTCCAGAGATACATTGTGAGGTTCAAGCACTCTCTGTAACCAAAAAGCCACCATGAATCATATCAGTCAGATATTCGTGCACGTACTTGTTTATCTCCAAAGATTAAGGGATTATCATTGCTGAGCAGAATAAGTAATTCATTAGTTGTTCCATCTGAACTTACTTCTTTCAACCGAGGTAAGGTAGATTCAATTTCCTTTGTTGCGATTCCATTCAAATATTTGTACAACTTCTTTGCAACCTTCAATAGAAGAGAGTGTATTTGTCCCCTTTCTAACTGCATTTGTCTCTGTAAATAGAATGATTTGATCAAATACTATCGGATGAAACATAATGTGACAAGTCCAAATCATCGAAGTTATCTCAAAGGGTAAAAATGGTCTACCTCGATGCTAGAGAAATCCAACTCCTGCAAGCCCAAGCATAGGAGTACAGATGCTTGAACATATGACAATGAGACTGGGAGCTTCTCTTGAAAATAAAGATGTGCTAGAGTTTTGCAGATGTCATAAACCTTTCAACCAGAAAGAAAAATATCAAACCATCTAAACAAAAAGAATATCAAACCGAACGAACATACCCTAGATTCATGTTCAAAACTGGATTTCTTATTTTCTTATATGATCTTCTTAACGGTTAATGCGCAGATCAACAAAACTAACCAGATTGAAGTCAACAAGATTTTCAGTGTATGCTCTGAGTCTCTCCATATCATAAGGTGTAATGACACTGTCGAGTTTCTTCAAAAATCCGTCTGGTGAACTTAACGAAGAATCAACCTCTGGGAAGTTGATCTTAGGGTTTAAGACACTAGACAAAAACGGTGATATAAGAATAAAATCAGTTCCAAAAGAATAGTGAAATGTCGTCCGAAAACAGTATTACAGAAAAGGTCCAAAATTGCATTGGAAAATAAAGTGTTGTTAGTGCTAACCTCATTGCCAGTTTATAATCCATCTTCTTGAATTTATCGCTCAATAGCTTAGAGAACCGTATCCTGAAATCTGAACAGAAGAGAAGTGCCACATTACACCAAGCACGCCATACTTCGAAAATAGAGAAACGTTTGGTTCTTGTTTAAGAATCAACAAACCTTTATAAAACGGAGCAAAGAAGCCCAATTCATTCGACTCGCTAACTTCGAATTCCTCATTGTTTAATGGTTTCAAAAGCATACATGTGTGCTCACCGGTCACAGCACTCTGGTCAAATCATATATGGAAACTTTTATTAATACTAGACAAGGTAAGCATACACAATCTGGGACAGGGAATAGAGAAATTCTCAACTGGTATCTGGCTGATGTAGAATGGAGCAAATTTATGTTTCCTCCAAAACCGGAAAAGATCTAAAGTAAGTCCAAAAGAGACACCGAGGTAGTGGAGCTTCTCAGGTCTCCTATCCCGAAGAGGAACCAGCAGAGGTGGAAGATTGGCACGAGGCTTTATCTGTTCCTCAAGCAAAGAAACCTGTGGAAGTACCAATCGACTAAGAATGAAATGCATTATAACAAAAACCCACAAGGATAGTTAGAGAAATGAAGAACCTTCTTAGCAGCCTCGGTAACTCTAACTGGTGAAGGCTCTACATCAAGTTCATCATCGCCTTCTGATATTGAAGCTAACTGACCCTCAAAGTATCTGCACATTTCAATCAGTTAAGTCGTAACCGTTAAGCACTGATCACAACTTAGTACTTACGCATATTTTCATGCGTTTACCTGGTCAGCAGTTCAACCGCAGCAGAACCATATCCCATCTACACAGAATGTAATAAAGAATTTGTTAAGCTCTCACAGAACCTAAAAGATGGAAAAATAAGCAGGACTAGGATAATTCACCTTCATGGCGTTGGGGTGGACTGCTATGCGTACTATGCGAGCACCGGAGAAACTTGGGAAGACAAGGTTCCGGAATTGTTCACAGAACTTCCATGGTATTTGATCTCCATGTGGTGAATGACCATCTCTTAAACTTCTGTTGGCTGATTTTTCTGATATTTGTCCTTCGAGACACACCTGCAAAATAACAATTGAAATGATGTTTCATACCACTTACATCTAGAATCAATCACAGAAGAACCATAAGATAAAAGAATCATAATTTTACCCAAAAAAAATAATGATGCGAACAAACAATTTATTCTTTGGTAGTGCAACTAACAAAACACCAAAGCGTAGACACGAAAGAAAGAAATAAATACCTGGACAACGCATAGGATATCAGGAAGCTGGTTTTTGGACTCATCAACAGGACCTGTGCCAAATAAAGTTCAAGGCAATACTCTAGATCTGGTGATTATAGCTAGCTATGAAATGGGGGAACAATTGCATACCAAGCAACACAAACAAATGATGAGCAGGAGCATCCGCCAAAAGTTGAAGATCGTTGGGAGAATTCTTGTAATGAGAAGATACACAGAGTGCCATCATTCGCTGAAGAATGCCAGTGCCACTTAATGTCAAGTTACTATTGTCAAATCAAAGTAAGCAAAAATTGTAGATTATAAATCCACTGTAGTTACCTGTAGAAACAACTCACTGTCTTTGTGATAAGAAAATAGCGTGTCTCGGTTGACATAGTAGAGATCACACTGACTTGGCAGAGGATGGCTACAGATTAAAGACGAAACAACATAACTACAAAAACAGCTTACAAGAAAGGGTAACAAATATTGTATTGATTTTCAGATATCTCCATACCAGGCAGGACTTGGGAGACAATTAGCAACATCAAGGCATAGTAAACCATTAAGCCAGGATTCAATTGGATCTCCAGACGCGTATCTAATCGACTCGCTAAGTTCTATTTTCTTGAAAAGGCAACCTGTATCCAAAGAAATTTCAGAAGATCAGGTTATTCGCCGAGAAAATTATCCAAATCAACTAGAGAGCTAACAAGAAAAAGGATTCCTAATAAAAATACTAACACATTAAAGTATCCCCTTCTAGAAAGAAACATTAGCTCTAAGACTTTATGAACACCCTTCGGATGTGCTGGAGGCCAACAAAATCTACAAATTTAAAGAAACATTCATATATATTCCTCAAACCTAGGCACTTGAGTGACGATTTACATTACAAATAAAAATAAATTTCATAAGAAAAAGCTAGTAATTCTTATTTCTTCTTAAGCCAGTACACATGACATGGGCATTGGATTGATGCTTTATATGAGCCTCAATGTCCAAAAGGATAAGATTAGGATCTCTACGAAAATTCTACCGACTGTAACATGCAAAAAGTAAAAGCGAGATGTAGCAGTTAATACCAGAAAGAGAGCCTTCAACACCAGTAACTGGGACTCGGCTTTGCTCCTCTAACTGTTGGATGAGTTTCAAGGACAGAGATCTACCAGTACCTTCATAGCTTTGACAACGAAAGAGAAAACAAACAAAAATCAGTAGCCCGACTGACCAAAAATATAACTTCAATACGCGTATAGCTTTTCCATATTATTATGGGAGCATAAGCATCAAATTCTATTTCAAATACCCGCTGACAGTTGATGATAAGAAAACTAGGTAAGGGCCAAGTAAAGACTTCACAACTGGCAAAGGAATAGCTGCCGCTTCATCAATAACCAACAGCTCCACTTGTGAGAGCTTCTCGTGTTCATGTGGTTGTATATACTGCAGGAAAAGCAAGAAAATAAAGCGACATAGTGATCGACAAACCATAGCTTCAATAAAACACTAGAAGTGACCAAACCTGGATAGTTTGTCTGTGCTGCTTGAAGATATTTATCCGTACAATTGCTTTCTTGAAGTCAGGATTCCCACTTCTCACGACATCATATTCAAGATGTTCCTTCAAAGACATATAGTTGAAGTAGTATTTATTAAATTAAATGGATCTCTCAATTAACATAGCCTAATATGTGTGATGCAGAACAAGTTCACATACCTTGTATTCAAGAGCATCAAAACCTTTGCAAACAAACTCGAACAGTGTTTTCAAGTTATCTGGGCTTGGTGCCGTTACATAAATATTGGAGTACCTAACATCAAATAAGATAAAGCACCAATAATTAACAAATATTATGGGGATATAAATGAAACAAAGAGTGCATTAACTCAAAGCCTACCCAGCAGCAACAGCGCCAGCAACAGCTAGACCAAGTGCGGCCGATTTTCCACGCCCTCGACTAGCAATCAGAGCGACTATGCTGCGGAGGGTCTTTTCCAATATTACATCGAAAAATGTGACAACAGCTTTACCCTACAACCGACAAAGCAAGCTTTCTTAAACCTGATCAGATGTGAAACACAATTTTATCCAATGTACACAAGGTGACTAGACTACATACCTGATCCAATGTACAACACTTGTTAATCAAAGGACCAACAGGAAAATCATCGACTAGCGCATCTTTTAAACTCTTCAGGTCTCGTTCTGCCTCGGAGAGCCCATCCGAATCCTTATTTTACAAACACATGACAGTGAAACGTTAAAGATGCTGATTGGCATGATAGAAAACTATTTCTCTCACAACCATAGAACAAAAGTGTGAATCAGCTAAAAAAATACCTCCTTTGTTGGAACCTGAGTGATAGATCTGATGTGAGATGAAAGCGGCAATATGTTCAACTCATCATCCATGACCACACAGGCTTTGCATGATGCTAATGATAAAAGAAAACGTTCGTTGAAACGGCCCGTAGCTTCAGAATGTGACTCAGTTCGGAATCTATCATGTACATCCTGAGGTATACAAAACAAACCATGTAACAACATCTACATAGTGCCGTCATTGGTCAAGCAATAAAACAACTAACAAAAAGAGTGCTCGTACCATAACCATGGTGCAGAGACTAGTAAGTGATGCAAGCGATTGTAATAATATTACAACTAGTCCACCCCCTTCAACTGTCTCTATTGTTCGTGCCAGTAGATTTGGAGTTAGTGCTTCGAAATCCTAAATATATTAAGAATTAAAATTAAACGTGAAAGAAGATAAAAGTATGAGTATGCTGCAGCAAAAAAAAATATGTCAGAAACCAAGACTACCTGTAAGATGCACATTCCAAAAGTATTCCCTAGAATTCTTTCGGAATCTTTGTACATGCAATGCGTAACTTCCCCCGCATCAAGAAAAAGAGAGAAAGCGTCAAGCTTTTCAGGATCTAGTTGGCCTCTCTCCTTCATCTTTTTCAACTGCTTTGAACGTTTTTTATTGTGGCTGAACACAAAACCAGTTCCACTCTTTAATTTTCAGGACCAAGTTATCGGAAAAATAAAGTCAGGTTCCATCATTCTTAACATGGAAAGACCAAATGAAACTCAAAATAAGCATGCATTAAACCTCTTAACTAGGCTTCGACTTTACGAATAACTAACAATCGAAACACAAGGTTGATAAATCGAACCTGCTAATGTCGAGTCTGTTCTTGTAGCACCATAGCACACTTGTATTAGACTTGACCAGCGATTTTGACAAAATGTGATGAAGATTAACTATCTACACACAACAAAAAAAACAAAACATATTAGACTCCATCACCAAAGACCTCAAAATCAAACTTCTTACGAAAATGCAAAGGGCTAGAACTTCTCTATAACAGCAAACATCTTTTACCTGATCACGAGACTTATCGCCGACGATGACAAACATCGAACGGTGTCTAAGTTTAACACCGTTTTCAATCAGAGTCCTGATACGTTCATCTACCTTCTTCCTCATTCTCACAGCAGTTTTTTTGTTTCCTAACCTTTAAACCCAAATCAAAAATTCAATCAAACACACAAGTGTGAGCTTTTTTGTAGAATCGAAAGACATGGGTTTTGTAGTAACCGAATAAAGTTTCAAGCTTTCTAAGAAAACCAACAAAGCAAAGTCTCAGACTTTGAGAAGAAAACAGGGAGAAATTCAGCAGAAGAAACACAAAGGGCTTCAATTTCTTTACTTAATCTCACTGAATTCGAACTCATTAGTGTGAAATTAATGATTCGTATGTGTTTAAGCAATGTGACAGAGAACGAACCTGAAGCTTGGCGAAGGAAGAAGGAAGCGAGCAGAGAGATCAAAGCAGAGAAGCGAGCCCAAAGTCTAAACCCCCAAAACCCTAGAATCAATCAGAGGGTAATCACCAATAACCGATAACCGATAATCGATAACCGATGATAACGGACCCGGTTTGTTTCGGTTTATGGTTACAAGCCGGGTTTCTCCATGGTGTGTTTTAAACCGAAAAACGAAACGAAATGTAGAGATCAATCTCAAATGATTAATTTTTTTAATTTATCCTAATTATAAACGACTTTGAAATTAGTTTTGGGAAAATTAACTTTCAAAATAGTTCGGAAAAAGAAAATGGAAATACTACAAATCTTTTTGTTTGAAAATTACTAATTTGAAACCAAAAAAATTGTTTAGGAAACGTTTTTTTCTTTTCAAAACTCTTTCTTTTTGCCCAATATAATATTAGTTATAATTAAAATTATTAATTTTGTAGTTAAACTATTTTGGAATCAAATACTTTTAGCAGCTTATCAAATTATTAGTTGATTGTATATTAATTATGGAGATGTTGTTACATTAAACTCATTAGTTTTTTTTTTATAAAAAGCATTCAAAAATTTGCAGAAATATGGTTAGGGGAACCATACAAGAAGTCAGGGCCGGCCTTCGGCCATGCGGTACGAAACATTTGTTTCAAGCTCCCGAATTTTTTTGAATTAATATGCATAGAACAACTAGCCTCCAAACCGAGCAAAAAAAATTATATATTGAATTCGGCCTCCAAAACCGTATAAGTTTATAGCCCTTTAAATTTTAGGATCGGCTCTGCAGAAAGCTGAAGTAGACAACTACGATCAAGTGGAAATAGATGTATTAGTAAGTGTAGGCCTAACTCACATCCAAAAGTTAGCTCAAGAGTGGAGGATTGCCACAACACTTGTATGTTGGTCCATTGCACCTTAGACTACCGATGTGGGATGGTTGATAAGATGCAAAATACACAACCCGAAAATCGTAAAAATTCAACGTGCAACCCATTGATAAAACTAGCGATGAGGACTTCGACCACCTTGGTGGCCACGACCCTTTCTTCCCACACAATACTATAACTGAACATTTATTTGATGTCAAAAAATTTATCGAACAACGATCTACAAGAAAACTTAAAACTACTATTAGTAGTGACTAAAGTTAATTTAAAGAACTTATTAATTTTCTTTTTTGCATTGATCGGCCAAGTACTGACCTAAGTATTATTATGTCTTTTTTGGCTAATAACCAAAGCATTACTATATGTTACATAAATAATATAATTAGCAAAGAATAATTGGGTGCCTCCACACAATGTGAATCGAATATTTAGTACTATTTACTATTTAGCAAATAATGATGCAAGCAAATTGCCAACTTATTAAGTTTTAAATTAAGATATACTAATATTATTTGTTACTTGTCATTTAGTACACGTCTTTAGCAATCACAGTTCCTTTGAAGAAAGATCTTATCGGTGCTCCTACCAAATTATATTTCTAGATCAACATATTCATTTAAATCATTTCTTAGTTTCAGAAACTTACATCTAACGTCATTGTTTTAATTATTAGATCGAGAATCATTCAGTTTCAAACTAATATAGTAACCATTCATGTCCTTTTTTGACGTATAAATAATATATTGTTCAAACAATTACACCCGAATAATAATAATAACAATGTATATACAATTATAGAATATTGTAGTAGTTTTCTTGATGGTCAAATATAGCCATTTAGGCTTATAAAAAAATATAGCCATTTAGCAATGACCAATCAACAGTTTAGTTTTAACTTTTAATAAACTTGCTTTTAAGAAAGCAATAAACTTGCTTTTAATAAACTTGCTTATAACTTGCTTTGGTATTGGATGGATCTGTAAAGACAGCGACCAAAAGGTAATTTTTATGGGGGCCAAATGTCAAAGAAGAAGTCTCTCACCACTCCATTCAGAGATGGAGGCTTTATTGTGGGCGATGTCTGAATTACATGAACGTGAGTTACACTGTCAGACTTTCCAGACAGATTGCGCGGAACTCATCAAGATTATCAATGATGCTGAAGGATGGCCAGCTTTTTACACTTTGCTCCAGGATCATTAGCAACTTCGAGAACAGTACCCAGGCTTCCAGCTGACACTCATCCCGCGCGTGATGAATAAACAAGCTGATGGCCTAGCGCGTCGAATTCGTACTTTTTATAATAGTTATACTTTTGTACACTCTTCCTTTCCTAGTTGGCTATCCTCTCTGGGAGACAACTAGTTTTAATGTGTGGTTGAAAAAAAAAAGCAATAATTCCTATAATTTAAAACATATATATTATTATGCCCTCCGTTTCAAATTAAATGATGTTTTATGAGTTTTTTTTTGTTTTTTTGTTTTAGTTTAAGTTGTGATGTTTTTATACTTTTATGCAAAATTTTAATGTTATTTGGTGTTTGTGACTATCAATAATATATAACTTGATTTTTTTATCTGTTAAGTTAGTTGTATTTAATGATATTTTTATGAAAAAATGTAAACTTAATAAAGCTCACGAATTTTTAACCGGTGTGCAACAATCTTAAACATCACATATTCTAAAACAAGTCTAGTATAATGGATGCATAGGACATTAACTAAAATTATAGCTCATAATTTAAAGAAGGATAGGTGGTACAAATGGCCAAGTCTTGTTGAACAAATGTTTTTTTTTGTTGGTAAAAAAATTGTTAAATCAATTTAGACCAACAAGCTAACCTCACCTGGCTACGATCTTTTTGTCTCCCTTAACATTATATAACATTTTTTTTTTTTGGTCACAAATTAAATTTAACATTATATAACATTATCTCCTTCTTTCTTTATAAATTCATTTAAATTGATAATTAGTTTTATTGTTTTAGGAGCTATCCTTCATTATGATTTATTTTATATGCCCTCTTTTTTAAAAAAGTTACATTTTATTGCCATCATAGCATGCTACTTGTTACTAAAATTCTTATTAGGTTGCAACTTAGACTTTTAGATGAACTTTTTAGGGTAACATAAATAGATGGTCTTCGAATTTATTTTACTTCAAATCTCATTTATTAAGCTTTCGGTAATAAATTTTTTGTTAGAGGAAACAAATTGGAATCGTGGTGTTTATATGGGTAGTAAGAGCACCCCCATTGAGAGTTCAATGGGGTGGGGTGGGGTGGGGAGGGGGGTTCACACACAAATCAAGAAAAAAAAACACAACATCCAATGAACCCAAGCTCTCTCGGATGAACCCGATTCATGAGGGGTTCGCCACGTGGCGACACTTCATTGATCCGATTTTATTTATTTTTATTTTTTAAAAAATGAAAAAAAAAATTAAAAAATCAATTTTTTTTTTTGGTGAACCTCCCATAGGTTCACCAATGCAGATGTTCTAACAAAGTTCTTTAATCTTGTTTTTTTGGTTTTCGAATTCTTCAATCGATAAATGTTCTTGAAAAAAGAAATTACAATTATAATGTTGTAAATCCATATATAGTTTACTCATAAGTCATATTCAAGCAGCGATGTTACAAAGTTAACACAAACATATATTACCATAACTAGGAATCAAACGAAATGGACAATATAGGAAAATATTTTTTTATAAAAAAATGTAGCATAAAAGCATTAAAAAGATGGGAATAAGCATCTAAATATATACAATATATAACCAATAGAATAGAGTTCCGTTGGTGTCGGAAGTGACATGTGTTACACAATCAAAGGAACCTCCAACATTGGATGTTGGATCTTAAAGTTCCAATAACACAATTGATTAATAAAATATTTTGTCCTGCCGACTACATTTATGTGTATATTTGTATGTATATAAGGTGTTTTGAGGTAATACAACTATGAGTTGATGAACATGTTTTATTTAGAGTCTTAATGGAAAATTTCGAATCAATCTTACATACACCAAATCTATTTGTAAGAATAAAATCTAAGTCAAGAAATGTAAGCACTAAAACTCACTTATTCGGTTCTTTCAAGCATGAGTATTAAGAATTCTTATGCTTTTTCAATATATATCGTTCTTTATTTTCTTTAAAAATTAAACAAAACATCAGAAATTAATAATAATATTGCCATGAATTTGCAACGAAAACGAAAATATCATAATTGCTCGACTTACACACGAATACATCATTTTTTTTTTCACCACACACGAATACATCATAAGATGACGATAAAAACATATTTTTGCGACGAATTTGCGATATTTTTTTCCGTGGTTGCATTGAGTTTATGTCAAGCAGTACATATATTATCACGAGTTGCAACCAATTATTTTGTTGTAGAAGAGATGTTTGTAGTTGATGTCCTTTCTTGAACCGGATCCCTAATTGCCACATCCTTGCATCGGAGAGACTCATCCCAAAGGCAACTTTTTTTATTATATATAAATGTATAATAAATAAGTACATACGTTTGGCCATCGTAATATACTATAGACTATGTAACAAGAAAGTGATTTTCAATCGAGGCTTCTAGCTCTGATGGTAAAAGGTTCACAGTTGCGAGTTCCGCCATTTGGGTTTAAACTCCGGCCACTAAAGATTTCACATGCGGTTCTCAACGCCCGAAACCGACAGTTTAGAGCTGTCTTTGTGTGACCGTGTGTCCCTGTACCGACAGGATAGTGTGTACTGCTAGTTCCTCGGACCCCTACCGACTAGTCGGATTTCACCTTGGTGAGGGTCAGAACACCCGAATTATCAAAAACAAATGATTTAAAAAAAAAATGTTAACACTTATTCATTTTTTTGCCCATCAGTTAAGCAATGCACCATTTATAACCTAACACACAAGAATTACAATTTAATGATAATTACAATTTAATGATAATAATATCTAAACCTTTTCAATTAGTGTTGGGCTAACAAAAAAATAAACAAGAAAATGATTTTTTCTTTCAAGATAATTGTTTATTTTACTATCATAGTTGATCTAATCTATTCTTTTTTAATCAAATGATATCTCTATTTTCTATGAAGTAATCTGCTCGATTTTTTATTTCATCCTACATCACTTGGAATGATTTCTTTTAAGAAAACATACATACATAAACTAAATAAATAAATAAAAACTTGAATTGCATCAATAATACTATATTTCTCCTTTTTCTTCTTTTTTCCCCCAACAAAATACATCACACTACTATATAATTTTAATCATATATCTCTCTGATATTTGTTATGCCGCATCTCCGGCAACACCTAGACGAAGGTCTAGTGATGACTTAATACTTCTCTTAGAATCAGTACGAGAAGTCCCATCTCTTTGGAACTGAATCATGTTCTGTCTTACACCATAAAGCTTATGTTCATTAAAATCATGAAACGTGTCTTTATTACCAAAGCTAATCTGCGAAGACATCGACGACGACCACTCCTCGTTGTTCACATGCATCATTGATGAAAACGCACAATACGACGGCGTATTACACTGTCTTCGAAACGACGTCGTTATAGGTTGTTGGCTAGTGAGATAATAGCCTATACTTGCTCGTCGAGCTTGAAGTTGAAGTCTCTTCTTCTTCAACCTCTCTTTCTTGTGAGCGTTTTGATGACCACCTAAGGCTTGAGAGTTAGCAAACTCTTTACCACAATACTGACACTCGAGTCTTTTCATTACTAACGACGTCGTGTTGTTGTTGTTAGTCGATGAGCTTACGCTCTCCGCCGTCGTGACTTCCGGCGAATGATTGTTGCTGATGAGCTCGAAACCGAACAGCTTTATTGTCTTGTCTGAAGATGAGCCTGATGAGCTTTCACATGCACGAGACATTGTCGGAGATATAAACATATGTGTGTTTGTTTAGCTTATGAAGTTAATTAGCTTTAGAAGATGTCTAAATGATTATGTTTATATAGCAAATGAGAAAGAGACATCGAATGTTTAGTTTAATAATTTGTACGTAATGATGCATTGTATCTGTAATATAGCATATATATATATACTCTTATTATTTAGTCATGAACAGCGTCGACTTATATTTTTTTAGGGTTTATAATAATAATATTATTATTATATGGTTGGATCTATGGTTTGACGAGAAATGATCTTGGAAAATAAACTTTGATAGGTACTAAATAAATATTAGACTAAACATGGATTAGTTTTGTACAATTATGTGGATACCACACGCTAGGGATGAGCAAAATTTTCAAACCAATCGAAACCGAACCGAGATCTGAATCTGAATCCGAGTCTATGAAATATCCGAACGGATTTTAACCTCAATATCCGAAAGAATTGGAACCGAACTAGAAGCCGAATTATTACTCGAAATAGCCGAAAAATAATTACATATCAAAAATATTATTTAATTTTTTATATATGTATAATATAACTAATCAAAGTTATGATTTTTATTTTAAAATATTATTAATTTTTTATAGTATTTTGGATACTTCAAGTAATCTTGAATATTTTCAGATATTTTTTAGTATCTTATTCTAGTAATTTCGGATATTTTTTTGTTACTTTGGATATTTTGGATATGTAAAAGTAACCAAACTAATAGAACCTAAAATACCCGAACAAATATCGGCTATTTTTTGGTTTCTATGATAAACATCCAAACTCGAAACCGAACGAACTAAACTTAACAAATACCCGAATAAATTTCTGATTTAAGAACCGAAATATTCGAAACCCAAAATATCCGACCCGAAAACTATTGTGCCGAGGCCTACCAGGCGCTCATATAAAAACTAAATAATAAAAAGGGGTGGAAAATATGTATATATAAAGACTTAACTTGTCAACTTGATTTATATTTAGTCTATATACATTTGCTTAAAATTTATCAACTTTACTATTAAATGAATTGTGAGCAAATACTTTCTGCTTAGTGCGTGAATAAAATAGTTAGATTAAGTTGAGATATGATGAATAAACAAAAACAAAACATGAAAAGGCATGCAGCTATCAAACCACTTGTGTGACAATTAATAAAAGGTTATATTTTAAGCCTTTAGAGAAGATTAAGATGTTAGTATCATATTAGAAAATATCATCAAAAGTCAAAGAAAGATATGAAGAAATAAAGCTAATTAATTTAACCAAAAAAAATTATTGACATGCAAGGTGAAAGATAATGCATTTTGGATCCATAAAGGAAATTAGCTCATATGACAAAAAAAAATTAAGTTTTAACACCTACTTTTTATTTTTTAAGTTTTTAACCATAAAAATTACATTTCACCCTTTTCATTATTTTTTGTGAAACCTAAAACCTAATTAATTATTTTTTGATTAATACACAAATTCACCCTAAAATAATTTTTAAAATTCACTATACTTGTAACAACGCATATCCATCATAACTTTTAAGCTAGTAATTGACATATTCTGTAATAAAAATGTTCATTCAAGAATAAATCAACAAGAATGAAACCAAACATATCATCCTCTAATGTTATCTACTAAAAAAATAGTATAAATTAATCGAATATTCTTCCATTGATGTATAGTTATATATATGTGATATTCATTAAATATTTTAGAAATTTCCCATCAACTAAAAAGTTGCTTACATAAATTGAAGCTATTCTTTGTAATTTATCTCAATGTCTTCCACCTAAACCAAATCTTATTTGTCTAATTACTGTGGAAATTAAAGGAAAGAAAAAAGCCAATATTGACCATGTTAATTGAATGTTACTTTAAATTGTTAAATCAAATAGGAAGAATAGTTAGTTGCCAAATGAAGGAATACAAGAAGTGGGCAATGATGCAAGCATCTATACTATATAACAAATAAAATATATTATTCATAAGTCTAATCTTCAAAACAAGATCTTGAGCAAATCTTCATAAAGCATGAGAAGACAATATTTTATACAAAAAGAAAATTTGTATTAAAAAAATGGTCTAGATTATTCTATTTTCAGGTGAATCAAGTCATAAGATAATCTTATTTAATAAGTAGTAAAAAACAATTCTAATGAAATTGCATTTGGTTTAGACAGTTGTTCCAATTAAAGACCCCACTGCTTTGTCACTTAAAAGATAGATCAAGACAATTAATTAGTTTAATAATAATTAATCCTTATTAGGTGTATAATTATGTTCACTCATACAAATCTAAGGTATCTAATTGGTGGACTTTCTTGCCACCAAGTGTTGTCTCATGCAATCAAAAGCTCTTTCCTCTATCTCAGGTCCTTTTATTATATTTTATAACCAAACATTATTATTAGTTCAAATTGATGAAAAGAAGAATTCCAAATAAGTATGCTGTCAAGTGTCAACTATTATCTTATGGGGTGTTTATACACTAACTTGTTGAATTATTTTAGGCCATTATGGGTTTTTCGAAAGTTTCTTTCTGGTGGCTACTAGGTGGGTGGGTTGGTTTCTTTAAATCTACTTGATATAATAAACACACACACACACACACTATATATATATATATATATATATATTGTTTAATAAAATACAAACATATATTATTCCCACCTCATTGTCTTGATTATTAAAAAACAGCAATATTACAATACTTCATCTGTTTCATTTTATTTAATGTTTAAAGTAAAATAATACATATTAAAAAATTTAAAACTGTCATAAAAAACTTATTGTTTATACAAAAATCTCATTAATTAACACCGGTTCAAAAAATAAAAAAATTATACGCAAAATAAAATGGTCAAAACAACCAAATAGTCTTAAACTTTTGTATACAAAGTTTTAAACATCATTTAAGCTGAAACGAATTACCGTCTAGACATCATTCATCATTAAATTGAATTAGAAAAAATAAAAAATAACATGCTTAAGAAAATTTAAAAAGTGTCACGCGTTTTTGTTTTGAAATTTACCATAAATCGTCATAGATATTTTCATAAACGAAATTAAAGCGTTCCTAGATTAATTGTAAACAAAAATATTAAATAGTTAATAAACGTTTAGCAGAAAAATTTATTTCTAATTTTGAAAGAAAAGATTGTACATATGTGATAGTTTTAATAATATAAAGTTAAATCAATCCATTTGGTTAGTAGGAGTTTATATGCATTAGCTTTGTGAAGAAAGCTAAATAACTACTCTCTATTTCCAAGGTAAAAAATAAACAAAGACATGTTTATTATTATAAGAGTTAAATTGATATTTTAGGTGAATTAATTGAAAAATATCTTTAGTCAAATGGTTAAATATTTATATTTTTTCCACTAACTTCAAATAATCGTTGCCCCATATAATATAATAATTTGTGTTGTTCAATTGGTGAATTAGTTAACATTCTTTAATAGAAGGAAGATAATTAGCGTATCCAAAGATGGTCCCTGCAATTTTGCCCCTACGAGTAATCAAATACTTGCTTCTCTTCTAGACGACTCCAAGAGTGCACTTGAACCTTAATTATATCTTATTCAATACTATATTTTATGGAAAAAAAGAAAAGAAAAACCACCAAGATTGTTAATACCAAAATTTATAAACTATAAGATGTAGCTAATGGATCCATAAATAAACTATGATGGTAGGTTTAAATGGAGGAGTTAGAATTTCTTAACTTAAAAGTTTCTTTTATTATATTTTAGAAGATATTTTGGTCGAATCTATTGAAAAAATATGTTATCGGGATACATGAAATGTTAAATATCAAAGGTTTTTAAAGTCGTATAAATTATTACAAATTACGAAAAACAACTATAAAAAGGATAATTTTTTACCGGACAAAACTTTTCGTACTCGATATATTGCATCTCATCACCAAAACAAAGAGGAGTTGCTACGCTTGAGACTTCCTTTAAATTTACCTTTCACTAATTTGCATAAATTGCATTTTCGGATAAATAGATCTCCAAACATTCTGTTGTAAAAACATTAATCAACTTTTTAGTCACTAAAGGACTTCCACAAATGTTTTTTTTTTTGACACGAGCGAATCGACAAGACCCGATCCATAACCAAACCTTACGACGCGAAGCATCACGACTTGGTGGAATCGAATTCCAGACGTCTGAATACTCAGCACGAGGATCTTTGCCACTTGGCCAAATGAGTTTCGGCAGACTTCCACAAACGTTAAAGTTTTAAAAAGTGAGATATTCATTATTATACTACTAGGAATTCCAAATATTCTTAACAAATCCAAAAGGCTCGAGTCTTTTGATCCTCACCCGAGATGGTCGTTTAAAATACTACTAGATTAGGGTTGTGATTCCATGGTTGTATTATTATCGTCGTCGACGTGTGGTTCGTGCGTTTTATGGGCCTTGGTGGCTTAGTGAAAGACATAAGTAAATAGTAAATACTAAGATGGGTTGGACATTGACTCTATTGGGCCTTTATCAAAATCTTCATTTATGTTCTTGTTCTTTTGTTGTTGTTTCCTTAGGATTTTGTAAGGTATGCTTTCTTTGAATAGTGGAAAGAGTAGTGTGGGGAGGTTAAATTGGAATTAACTTTTTTAAGTTAAGAATGGGAGATAGGAGGATCAACAGAAGTTTACAATAAGAACACATACTTCTTCTTTTTCTTCAAAATATACTTCATTTGTATCAATACTTATATAAAACCATACAATTCTTTTCCTCTCAACCAACAACAAGAGCTATGGAGAAAACACCGCACCGAATCCTAATTTTAAGTTATCAAGTTGCAAATATTTATTTACAGAGATCTGATTATAAGTTAGTAAAGACAAAAATGAATAAAAATTAAAAATTTGAATGGTTGTTCATAAGGGGCCCGACGAATTTTTAATCGAATGCTGGTTTTAAGAATGAGTGATTGTCCTTCTCCGACCCTTATTGGAAAGGGTTCTATGGTCGGTCCGCGACCCCTGGATACCGAAAGCGTTCTTGAGGTGATCTCGTAGTTCTTACGGAACGGAGACGATGGAGTCGGTTCATGGATTTTCCTTCATTATAAACATATTTTTATAATACCTCCATCGACCCTCCATTGTGCTCTGACGTCTTTTGTTTGGGAAAATAAGTTCACTATGTCCGACGATCAGAAACGCTACCTCGGGATACTCTAAAGAGTCGACTTTATTGAAAGTTATTCCATTGCATTCAACCCAAAATCAATCCAACTTGAAATGGTTTCACCTATATGATCAAAAATTGTTTATATAATAAAATTATGCCGAGATGATTACAAAATTAACATTTGGGGAGAACCTATCACAAATCTCATATTTCAAAGCCAACAAAATATCCATGTATGAGCCGGACAGAAAGAAAATATAAATTTTAGTATGAACTAGTTCATACTAGGAAATGTTTTTTATTTTGTATTTTGAATGTTGTTTTGTATATTGTATAATTAAGTCCACTAATTAGTTTATTGCTAAAATGTAGTTTATATACGTTCCGCTTAGTATACCTTCTTTTAATTATGCATGTTTTTTATATCATGCAAGGGTTTAAGAAGATTTTTTTTAAAATACTTACAATAATAATTAGAATAAAAAGATGCTCCAAACCTCAATTGAATACCAAAATAAAATTTATTAAAGGAAAATGTCAATGTCTTTAATCCTTTTTCTATTGATGTTCAAAGTTCCTAAAGAAAGATATACTTTGATTTTATGTGAGACACGTTGATCACTACTATTATAGATTTCTTTTGTTGTACTCTTGATTTCTATTTGACATCATGAAGATTTGATCCATCATTCGCTGGCCCATATCGTTTGAAAAATCAACTTACAAATCAATCTTAATTTTTGCATAATTGTTTTTTTTTTTTCAAAGGGCATATCCATTGGGAAATTTTATTTAACGTGTCATTAAGCATTTTTCTACTTTAATATTATTTTTTGATAAATATTTTGTTAGATGTTGCGGTGATAATGGTTAATGTATAAAATGAGATTTAGAGTATATATTATAAGAGAAAATTTGCTAAGGAATTTGCTAAGAAGAGAAAACTATGGCCA
This sequence comes from Anastatica hierochuntica, assembly GCA_900406275.1. NCBI lineage: Eukaryota > Viridiplantae > Streptophyta > Magnoliopsida > Brassicales > Brassicaceae > Anastatica > Anastatica hierochuntica. Next base: position 38,275 of record OVAN01000630.1, read on the forward strand.
TTGATTAACTCCTAAAGAGCTATTAAACCTAACATCTTATGCATTAATTTTAACCAGGAGAATGTAAACTAAATGTCATAATATTGGATTTTGTTTTCCCTTTCGACAAATGAAGAACTTTCACATTCTCTTAACGTTTTTTTTTTGGGAATTTGTTTGTAGTTTTGTTTATGGTAAGAGCCAAATAATCTGGTTCTAATCTTGTTCTCCTATGTTGTAGAAAATCTTTTTTTTACGAATAAAAATAAGGTTGGACAAAGAATCCGAATCCGAACTAAAGCCCAAACGGATTTGTAAAAGTACTTAATCGGATCTTGTTCGGATGTATTTCATATATCAAATATTATCCAAACCCGGAAACTTGAATCGAACCTGAAAAACCCAAAAGATCGGAAATCTCCAAACCGAACATGAACACACTGAATAGCTCAAGAAACCTAAAAGAAAAATCTATAAAAATGGAAAAAAATTTTGAAAGAAACTCAAATTCGAACTCGAAAATACCCGATCTCAAACCAAATATGAAATAATTTAGTATATCATGAGGGTTTCTCTTATCTTACTAACCTAACTCGAAGTCGAATATATTCGAATGGAATCCGATCAGAATTATAGGACTATTCGAATAGGACACAATGTTATCCCTAAACCCGAAACATGAATGTACCGAAACTGAATCTGACCAGAAATTCAAACACATGTTTTTAATAATTCTAAAACAGATTGGGTTCGTAATATATATTTACTAGTCTAAAACTTTGTAATCGAGTGGTAAGAACACGATCTCATGACGCTAACACGTTATGAATCCGATTCACCTGCTACGGAAAACTGCAACATTTTATTTTTTGGACATCCACATAGGTATGTACCCTTGTTTCCGGTTCATTTGCTTCAGAGATTAGTCTAGGACTCCTAGACATAAGATCCATCCATAGATTAATAAAACATATAAGTTTACTAATTTGTAATAATTTTTTTAACATATAGAAGAAGAAAAATCATGCTACTCAAAACATTTTAACCAGTTAGGTTGACAAATAAAAATATTTACATACATTTTTTAATGAGAAGAAATGCATTTATCATATTTTTTTATTCTGTGGGGTGGGAAAGACAAAGCAAAAGCGATCTCCAAGATTTGATACGCTGTGGTGTCTAAAGAGTTAAACAGCAAATTATGTTTGGAGGAAAATAAAATAAAAAAGAGGAAAAGTCCAATGTCTTAAAATAAAGAAATGTTCGAACAAATATTAATGGGTCCCTTTGTTAGATTTCCGCAGGTCCCGCAGATCTAAAGTTTAATGTGGACGTCAATGCATTATTATTTGTCCATCTTCCTCTTGCTTTTAAAAAAAAAAAATTATGATGATTTTAATAACTTTTTATGAAATTTCATTGGTCATATTTTTGAAAATGGAATAGATAGATTTGTAGTTAAATATGTTAAATATTAATTTACTTTTATATTACAATTCGAATTTGAAAATAAGATATGCATTAATTTTTTTTTAAGTAGAACTATAAAATAAAATCTTAATAGTCATTGATCGTAGATTGCAATAAGCGATTCTATCTTATTCGGCCAGGGGTGTAGGTCTTCGGTGATGTTCGTGGCTTCCCTCGTGTGGAAGCAATATAATGAGCTACGTGTGAACGTCATCCCCAATAAATGCATTTAGTTTAGCTCATCTCCATTTCTCCTCCCTCATTCCTACTTCTCGTCTAGATAGTCTTATCTATTTGGATCTTGTGTCCGCTTTCACTAGTTTTCATCCCGCTTTATTAGTTTTGGTGTTGTTTGGAGTACTTTCTTTTTCCTTGTGATTTTGGGAATCTCCTTTCAGATTGCCCGACTTTTGGCTTCAGAAAGGTTTAGTCCTTTGCTGGTTTTTGGCTCCGGAAAAGTTCGATCCTTTGCCGGCTTTGTATGAACTTTCCCTTGTTTGAATAATAAAACCTTAGATGAAAAAAAGATCTTAATAGTTGATAAATAAATAAATATTAGAGTATTTTATTCATTTGACATATATATATGTATGGTGAATCGTATGAGTTGTGGACGGTGGATGCTATATGGTAAGATTACATACTATGGATGGTGGATAGTAGGTTTGTCCATGGCAAGTTGATGAGTTTGTATATGATGAAATGGTGGATGATGGTTGATATTTTTCTTGTGGTTTGGATGGTTATTGTTTCTATTATAAATTGTGATAATAACTCATCAATATTTTTTATTTCAGTTTAGTAGTTAAATGTCTAAAAGTTTCTATACAAAATCTAAGATTCGAATTCTAAATTATGCAATTTTTTTTACAGATTTTCGGATGCAAAATTTACGGGAATTTCAAAATGTTGCAGGTCACGTGTTGCAGGAGATTTTGTCCATCAAAAATATCGTATATGCATAATCGTCTATTGTGAATCCCAAACAAAACTACATCATAGAGTCATTTTTTGCATTTCTTTGTTGTTTTTGTTTATTACCAACGTAAAATAGTGTTATTTTCTACTAAATGTTTAGATAGCATAGAGAGTGAAATTGGTGTATAATCATAAAAAAACATTATTTAGGTTTTAAAAATTTCAAAAGAAAACAAATATCAAGAAAATTTTACAAAATTATCCTCCATTTGTGAAGAAACAAATATCTAGAGTCAAATGGATATACTTAATTAATAAACAGTCAAATAAACAAATTTTGCAACACTACTCTTAAATTCTTAACATTTACTATTATTGTTATGGTTGAATCTTTGAAACCCGGATAACAAACACTGAATCATCCACAATCTCTTAACTAAGTCTTTAATGTGTTAACCAAGCCGGATTATACGTACCAACTGAACCGGTTTAGTTGAACCATTGCTGTGAATTGGTGGATAAGGGTGGGCACAATTCCTGTCCGTTGTTATCCATTTCGGTCCCGAATCGTTCCGTTCCCGTTTCGAAATTGAAATAAGGTAAAAATGAGACAAGCTTTCGATATCCAAATGAGAACGAGACGGGATAGGTCGGGAATGAGAATTCTCGAAGTCTCGTTTGTCTTGAATAAATATGTTAGTGCATAATATATAAATATAATACAACTAATATAACAAATATTTTTATTAAAATTTTAAAAATACATATATAATTAGTTATAAGCGAGAAATAATGTTGAATAAAAGAACTAGTATATTATTTGATTTGTTTTAAGCGTTAGACATTATTTATTATTCTAATTAATATTGAATGATTTATTAGTTTATTTTTCAAATTAAAATTTTTTTGTCACTGTCATAAAAAACAAAATTGTTCTCATTAACATTTCCATTAGAATTTTACGTGATAGATAAATTACGAATGTATTTTGATTTTTTTTAATATTTTGGGAATTTCCGTTCCGTTCTGGTCCGTCCCGTCCCATTCCCATTCCGTCCCGAAATTAAAATAAAACACAAAGCGTTCCTCAAATTCTACTATTTCACCTACCATTACTTCATCAAGACCATAGAGCAACCGTACAATTATTTTGGTTCCCAAATTTCTTGTCTGGTCTCGTTTTCGTAAAGTTTCGTTCCGAATTCTTGTTCGCTCTGGATTGACCAAATCAGTTTCTCTTCTTCTTCATTTTTTTTTCTCTACGCTCCTTCAATTTTCACTTACACTCACGTCGAATTTTTTACCAATTTCTCATGAACTGTCTCATTGATTTTTCTTTTGCTCGATTCCTATGTACGGAATTTCTCATATAGTATTATTTATTCGATTGTTATGAATATTTTCATCTGCGATTTTTTTTCCTCGCTTAAGGCCCCCACCGGATTTTCAGAAAATCTCAATTTATTAATTACTATCAAAGAAAGTTCAATTTTCAACCCTAAAAGCACGGCACAAGAAAGAAAATCCATTTTCTAAAAAATATCTTTTTTACATAAATAAGAACCAAATATTTTATAAGATTTTTCTTCGCTGGAGATTTAAAAAAATAATTAAAAAAACATTCTGAAAATAAAAGATTTTTTTTTTTTGAGAAAGCAAAAAAAAAATCAGAAATATAATAAAACTGTCTAAAGAAGCACAAGAAAAAGAAATAGATGTGAGCTCTTCTTCTTCTTCTCTCTGCCTCTCCTCTGAGTTATACCATTTCGTCTTATGGCTAGAGACGGTGGCGTTTCTTGTTTACGGAGGTCGGAGATGGTGAGAGGAATCGAATCTCCGCCGTTGGATTTGGATGAAGTTCATGTTTTGGCCGTTGATGACAGTCTTGTTGATAGGATTGTCATCGAGAGATTGCTTCGTATTACTTCTTGCAAAGGTATATTAAAAAAAGACCAATCTTTAAACTTTTGCCTCGCCGGAAAATTTAATCTCCGGCGGTTTTTTTGTTTTTAGTCACGGCGGTTGACAGTGGATGGCGAGCTCTAGAATTTTTAGGGCTAGACAATGAGAAAGCTTCCGCTGAATTCGATGTAAGTCACTGAATCTCAAAACTAAAAAACATTTTTTTTTTTGTAATTTCGATTTCACGGTGTTTCGGGTATCGAATTTTCAGAGATTGAAAGTTGATCTGATCATCACTGATTATTGTATGCCTGGGATGACTGGTTACGAGCTTCTCAAGAAGATCAAGGTATTTATTTTCCCGCCGCTTTTCGCGATTTTTTTTTTAAACACTGATCGAACCGAAAGTTATAACATCGTTTGTATGAAACAGGAATCGTCGAGTTTCCGACAAGTTCCGGTTGTAATAATGTCGTCGGAGAATGTATTAACAAGAATCGATAGGTGTCTAGAGGAAGGAGCGGAAGATTTTCTGCTCAAACCGGTGAAACTCGCCGACGTTAAACGTCTGAGGAATCATTTGACTAAAGAAGTTACTCATGGAAACAAACGGAAGCTTCCAGAAGTTTCCGAGCTTCCTCCGCCGTCGCCGCCGCCGTTGAATGTCTCCCCTAAATCGTCGGAATCATCTCCGCCGTTGACTATCTCCCCTGAATCGTCGGACTCTTCGCCGCCGTTGTCTCCGGTGGAGATATTTTCCTCGCCGGTTTCTTCTCCGATAGACGATGAAGATGACGATGTGTTGAAATCGTCGCCGGAGTCTCCGCCGACGGCGGCGGAGGAATCGCCGATTCGACGGCAGAAGATGAGGAGTCCCGGATTAGATTAGTGGGGGAAAGTGTTTGTTATTTTACTTTTACTGGGATCTGTGTAATATTTATCTCCGTTAACTTTTTTTTACCTTTGACGGTGTTTTTAATTTGCACGTTGACTTAACGCCGTCAATTTATAGATCTCCTTTAATCTCGCTCCACATGTGCCTTTTCTTTTCTTAAAAGTTTTTCGAATCTCGTATAAAATATTTTAATTATACATAAAGTTTTGTTTTTGACTTTTTAATTAAGTTTTTAATTAAGGGAAAATAGAAGAAACCCTGAAATTAATTGTTTATTTGTTTGTGCTTTAACGTAATTAAACTATATTTGAATAAAACGTTATTTTTTTACTAACTATATTATAAATTTTGTAAAACGCCATATCATTTTCTTTGTTTCACATGTCATATCTCTAATGGAAAACTTATCTAGAGCAACAAAAATTCAAGTATCAAAGAGCTTATGAAGTTATCTTGCCGAAAAAGCAAAGTTTAAAAATTTTGTATGTTTTACGGTTGTCGTGCCTTCTCTAGCAAGAAGCACATTACCAAAATCTTTATGAATGAAATTTGTCGTAAAAAAAGAGTCTATGGGGTTTTCCAATGATAAAATAATTAATAACAAGATTAACATATGAATCCGATTGATGAATAAATACTTTGAGAGTATCAGAGCTTGACATGTAGGGCTGAAGATTTTATCTGAAACCGACTGTATCCGAACTGGACCCAAACTAAAATAGATACCTAAACGGTTCTTCGACTCAATTAGTTTGGATCTGAACTCAAATAGTTATCCAAAACCCTTAAAAAATAAAAAAAAATCCAAAGAATCTGAGCCATAAACTCAAAAAATATCTGATTATGTCCAAGTGCTCTAATAAATTATAAATGAATACATGAATTGATAAAACTTCAAAATATCCAAAAGCTGAAATATTTGAAAAATCTAACATACCCAAATCCGAATATTCAATTCGAACTTACTTAAATCAGAGTTTACCCAAACGAAACCTGAGCTGAAAAATATATATACCCCAACGGGTATAATATATACCCCAACGGGTATTATAGAGCTAGAGTTTGAAAGTCGAATCGAATCCGAACCGAACTTGACTCGACTCAAACCCGGTAAGGTTGACAGATTTTTAACATAAATAATCCTCTATTAGCATTAGAGATTTATTTGTACCAAAAAAAACAACATTAGAAATTTAACCCAAAAAATCTTTTAAAACACATGGAAAGTGGATGCATCATCATGTTGCATGTGAACATGTGTAGAGAGTAAGCAAGAAAATAAACTAAAGAAAGAAAGAAAATGCAAGGCTGGAAATGGGCAACTATTGTTCCCTCCCATTAGGGCATATCTTTCCATAAATAGTCTCTCATGGATCCGTTGTCTCCGGCAACTTTTTGGGTCACTAAAGAATGTGTTTCTACAACTCCATTTGGATCCGAGCAACGGATCTCAACACGACCAAGAAACATTAGCATTTGCATTAGTATTTTGCTTCTAACTATGTTTTAAATCAGAAGATATTGGTAGTAGAAGTTGGAGGTGTTTAAATGGAAGCCTCAAAATGGATATGTAGATGTTAAAATAAGGTTACAAATTTAGCGAAACTACAAAATGATTCTGCTACATTTCCGTCCGTCCATCTCATATGTTTTGACGTCTTTCTCTTTGGATTTGTGGATTTACATTGTCTGGTGATCGGAAACCCTATTTTAGAAAACTTAAAAGAGTTCATTTGTTGTCCCTGTAAATCACTACGCAATATTTTTCAGGTGTTTTGTCCTCATCACTCATAAGATCTTGGAAATCACTTCCCAGAAAGTCACTTATCCTATTACTACTCTAACACAAATACGCTTAAATTTGAAGTTCTTTTAGGAAAAATGACCGAAAAGATCAGCGCAATTCGACGATATAGATAGCCAAATAAATTCTTTTAAAATCTCTTCATACACTAACATGTCTCTTCACACACGATTGTTTTTTCGAGTTTTATTATGCTGTTCTTATACTAGATGACCCAAATATTTATCTTATTTGTTATTTGCCGTTTCTATCAATACTCGGTCTATTAGATTATCAAATAAAAAACACACTTAACTATAATATTTGTTTTAGTGTGTAATCCAGATTTAAGACGCAAGTACTCATTTTATTTCTTTAAATTAGCCCGTGAACAAAAATCTATTCACACTCGAATGTCTATTTATTAAAAGTAGTTTAGTATTTTTAAAAACTTTACTCTAAAATAAAGGACAGATTAGTATAATCTCATGTACTTGTTAATGACACATCCATGAGCCAACCCAACCACATTGTAAGGACGATTTTCAATTATTTAAAAATTTGTGAATGCAATTAAATTTTTTTTTAGATGCAATGTATAGATATACCAACAAAATCATTAATTATTGTCGACAACAAAATCATCTCAAAACGATACTCCCCACGTTTGGTGTACTTAAAAAAATTGATCCGATAAATTAAAAAAAAATATTTCCTTGGTTTGCGTTTTGTCCCTTCATGTGGGGAATGAGTCTTTTCTTTCTTCTTTTGTTCTGTCATCTTTGGCTACTCTTGTGTCTTAATCGCTATGCATGTTCCTTTCTTTCCACATTGTTTTTTGTTATGCTCTTGAGATTTAGATTTCACTTTTGTCCATTGCTAATTAGTTGTGTTATTATTTTCCAATTTTTTTTGATAACCCAAGTGTCCTGTCACTTATCGACATGACGACGACCAACATGATGATATCAACCCGAGAGTACAGACTAGCCACGTGGACATCCAAATGGAACTCCACGCGTCGGCTCCTGGAGCGCTGCAACCCGCATGTGAAATTCGTATTGGCCAGGAATGAACCCAGATGACGGTACTCACAGCCGTGAACCCTTTACCACAAGAACTAGATGTTCCAATTTATTTTCCAATATTATTGACTGATTTACTCTTTTTTTTTGGGGTCTAAATTGACTGATTTACAATTAAATTTCTAATTTTCTATATCCATAGTTTCTTTGGAAGCTATATCAATAAATTCGTTTTCTCTATTTTGTTGGTAATTGAATTATAGTTTGACAAAGTAGCATGCATTCATGAGCAATTTATTTTAACAGAAAAATGCTTAGCAATCTAATGAAAGATTAAGAGCCTCTAAACATAGGCGGCATTGAAGCCATACAATGCAAGCATGTTCTTACGGCTCTTTAATTTTATAGGACGTGTGCCTTTACCCATGATATTTTTTAGAAAAATTATATAAAACCGGCCTATTTCGATTGCGGTATTTATTAAAAATATGAATTTCAGACCGGCCTTGCCTCTAAGCTTATGGACAATTTGGGAGAAAGGGATCAGTGAGACATGAAACTATGGTGGTGGACATATTGTTAGCCGTTAAATTTCATCTAACTGACATTAATAATCAAGATATGGCTCGTCCCAAAACACGATATATTTTGTGTATGGAGAAGTTAAAATCCTTTTTTTTTTTGATCATCTGAATATATATTGATAGATAAAGCAAATGTTTAATAACAAAGTTGCTGCCAAGACCAAAAAATACAGGCTTGCACTCACAAAAGCTAATCAACTAAAAGGGAGCCAAAGACAACTCAAAACAGAGGAGTCACTCTCTCTGCCTCAAAGAGAGAAAGTAGCCAGCTTGGAGCTCCACTTTGAACATAAGATTGTAATCTTATATCTTTGGCTACACTCACTGCAATGAAAGTAGCTCCTCTGTTTCTTCCTTTGGATTCATTGGTCAATTCCATGTTCCCAAAACTATTTGCTATCTTATGGATTTCTGAGGTATGGAAGCTTAAAGCAGGCCAAGCTTTCGGTTTCTTGAGAGCTTTTACCAACACATCTCCTGGAAATGCAAAGATGATATTGTCCTTTCTCAATTCCACCATACTCTCCAAAGCCCATTTGAGGCAATAAAACTCTGCTTCTTCTTTGGACTGCATATTAGGAAATGCTCTTATGTTGTGAATTAAGACCTCTCCTTTAGCATCCCTAATGACCCAAGTCCCTCCTCCCAGCTTCAATCTTTTTGACCAAGCACAGCCAATGTTGCATTTGATCCATGAGTTTGCAGGTGGCATCCATTTTAGGAACCCCAAAGAAAGGTTGTTCTTCTTCATTTCCTGTTCTAGTCTAGCTGAAGTCATGGCCAAGAACCAATTGTCTGCTTCTTCCTTAACCTTTTGAATGGTTTTGTTGACCTCATATGTTATGCCTTCTATTACCAAAGCATTTTTGCTTTTTCATAGGAACCTTAGAATCCAGGGGAAGCTTCTTCTGATTTCCATAGAGATACTGTGTTTTTTGGAAGTTTGCATCACATAGTATATGTTGTTAAAATCCTTGTTCTTATGTATTAGAAATTTAGAATGGCATCTGATAATGATAAAATCTCACGTTGGTAGATTGAGATGTTACAAAGTAATATATAACTAGGTGTTGGCCCGTGTTCACCACATGGGCATGATTTGATTTCATAAATGTAGGTTAAATGATCTACATTTATATACTGTTTCATTGTCTCATTTCCATAAAGGTGGGGCAAGGGATTCACAGCTATCCATATCATTTACTCCTGTGACGGGTTATATCTAACACGCTTCCCATTTTATTTTAATGAAAGGAACATCTCAAAAGATGAGGAAGCGCTTACCGTCTTCACCGTTGGCTTCTTCCGCTTCTCCATCAATCCAAGCTTCATCTGAATCTTCCACCCAACAGTTACTTTAACTGAAGCAGCCTGCACACAAATCACCTCATGACTACACAAAATCCGGAAACCAAAAATCGAAATAACAACAACAAAGAGTGATGAATCAACCAAATCAAAATCTAGAAATCGACATCACACAACACCACAATATCAAGGATACATCATATATTTACTCTTAATAACAGAATATCTCTCTTGTGTGTTTACGGAATCTCCTGTAATTACTCAATCATATAACTCTTGTATATATGTTGTACATTCTCGATGGAATGATAATCAGAGTGATATTACATTTACATGGTATCAGAGCGGGCAACGATACCCTAATTTTTTTTTCTTTTTCTTTTCTCTTTCACCTTGCGTGCCTGCGCCTCTCTCTCTGTTCTTCATCTCCCTCATTCCTCTCTCTTCTCTAAACCTTCACCATGACCACCTCTTCTGCTGAAACCATTGACCTCACCCCCCACACTCTTCTCAATGTGAACATGGCTAATGTCACAAAACTCAACTCCACCAATTATATGATGTGGAGTCTCCAAGTCCATGCCCTTCTCGATGGCTATGACTTGGCTGGTTTTCTTGATGGTTCCACAACACCCCCGTCACTGACAATCATCGTTAATGGCGTCGTCTCACCCAATCCTGCTTTCAATCTGTGGAAACGTCAAAACAAACTAATCTACAGTGGACTTATTGGTGCCATTTCTCCCACTGTCCAGCCTCTTGTTTCTGCCGCCAAAACTGCTTCTGACATTTGGCACACCTTGGCCGAAACCTACGCAAAGCCGAGCAGGGGACACATTCAACAACTAAAGTTACAAATCAAGCAATGGACAAAAAGTCCTCGAACTATTGATGAATACAATGCATCTAGAGAAGAGAAAGATCTTACCATTATTATAATCGAATCTGATCAAATACTTCTCCTAAAACAATCTCTTCCCAAACAAAACCAACGAGAGAGTAACATCAACAAAAGAAAAATTTGGGGCGAAAAACAAAAAAAATCCAATCAGAAGAATCTTCTTAAGAAATTTATCAAAAATCGATCCATCATCAAATCCACAAAGAAATTTGATCCAAACATGGAGCCTAAGTTGTAGTATTTCAATAGATTTATAAATGTACCTTTGATCAATGATGGATTGTGCATTGTATGACATGAGACAAAGCTCAGACCCCTTAGGATTTGTTATATATTACTAAGATGGTACAGTGTTTGGAGTGTTGCACAAGTGTTACTGAGAATTAGGGCTTTAGGTTTGCTTGTCAGGGAAGGAACATCATAATCAAATGGCTCCAAAGCAAATGGCTATGGACCAAACTTAACTCATATGCAATACTAATTTCAAACTTTGTGTGCGTATGATAAAAATTTTAAAGTGATAATAATATTCTGTAATTAATATATATTTAGAATGTGGTTATAAATTTTTAAACAACACTAAAGAGTATAAACTTCTATATTTTCGTAGGGGTTAACCCACTAATTTTGAGAATAATTCAAAAAAATTTAAAATCTTATTCTAATGCATAGTTGCATCATTCACGGATGATGGTCAAAGAGTTTTGGAACTTTTGTTGTCTCTGTTTCTATAGATAATAGAGATTTTATATCGGTTAGTCAACGTATTTAGATCGTATCTGAAGTTTTAATAAATTCATTGTTAAAAAAATTAGAAACGATGCCCATGTACCATGAAATAAAGTTTAACATACATTAGTATAAATGTAGAATGTGGTTAGGAATTTTTAAATAACACTAAAGTGTATAAATTTCAGTATTTAGAGCATTTACCAAAAAAATTCTATATTTTCGTAAGGGTTAACTCACAGATTTTGAAATTTTTTTAAAAAATATAACAATATTGTTTTAATGTATATTTTCATCTTTCACTGGCATATGATGATGGTCAAAAAGGTTTGAAATATTTGTTGTCTCATTTTCTTTAGATAATAGAGATTTTATATAGGTTAGTCCACTTATTTAGATCGTATATGAAGTTTTAATAATTTATTTGATAAAAAATAGAAACGATGGCCATGTACCATGAAAGAAAGTTTAGAATGCATTAATATATATGTAGAATGTAGTTATAAATTTTTGAAAAACACTAAAGAGTATAAACTTCAGTTTATAGAGCATTTACCAATAGACTCTATATTTTCGTAGGGGTTAACCCACTGATTTTGAGAAAAATTCAAAAATAATGACAATCTTGTTTTAAAGCATTGTTGCATCGTTCACTTACACAAGATGATGGTCAAAGAGGTTTGGAACCTTTGTTGTCTCCGTTTCTTTAGATAATAGAGATTTTATATCGGTTACTCCACTTATTTAGACGTTATATGAAGTTTTTAGAATATCTTAGATTAAAGTATATCTTAAGTATTATTATTAAACTAGATTAGGTTCTTCTAATTACTTTCAACATGAAGTTCCCTTTTGAAAGTGTTTTAAGCAACTCTTATACATTGTGACTACTCTTCGAGATCATCAGCCAAAGGATGCAAATGTCAAATGTGTTTTCGATGCATGTTTCTTTCTCAACGTGTATGTATCTTTCTGCTCATATAATTTTCTCAGTCTCAGTAAAGCTATTTTTCTCCGGTTATGTCTCAATAACATTCAAAATATAAGGCAAAGAAAGATTCTAAGTTTCTAACAGAAGAGAGAAAATACTAAATCAAACGAAAGAGACAAAGCTTACTTTAGATGGCTCTGTTTTGGCTGCACAGCTCTTATCCAAGATCTTAGCTACACCCTATAATCAACAGCAACAAACCAAAGAGATGTTCATGTTCATTTCGATTAGCCTTGATTCAAAGAACTCAAGAAATTGTGGCCGACCATTGGTGGGCTCCTCCACTTTGTTCTGTTCTTAAATGCAATGTAGGTTATTCTTGGTCTAAAAGGAGGAGAATCTGTGGCTCGTCTTGGGTTCTACGAGACTCGAATGGTGAGTTTAAGCTCCATAGTCGTAGAAGTTTTGCGGGGGTTGACAGTTTCACGAAGGCAAAGGTACTTACTCTTACTTAGGCCATTGAAAGTATGCAGAGTCATCACATTACTTAGGCCATTGGTGGCTGCGGTAAATAGGCCTGAAGCATGACCATCCCTTTTGTTTGAGTCTTTATTGATGGATTGGAAGATGGTAGTAGAAAATAAAACATCATATAGAGGTGCTTCCCTTATTGCTCAAAGTGTGACCAGATGGGATTTCGTTCATTCTTATGTGGAAGTTTCTTATCCAAGGTGGCTTCATCTGGTTTTTGAGCAGGAGAAACATAGTTCTGTTTGATGTTGTTTCTCCAAGTTTCTCCTTCCTTCTTAGGGCACCATTAACCCAAAAACCCAATCTGGGTTTCTTAATTTTATTTTTATTTTTTTATTTTGATTTAAAAAAAAAATTAAAAAAGCACCACTTTCGGACCGCCACGTGTCGATGGGGCCCGCAAACAGTGCAAAAAACCCCACGAAGAGTCGATCCTTAGGGCACCTCCATTAAGGGTTCTAATGGAGGGGTTCACACCAAAATCAATAAAAAAAAATAATAAAACACAAACCCCGAGAAACCCGAACTCTCTCGAGCTCCTCCGAGTGAACCCGAAGCATAAGGGATTCGTCACGTGGCGACACCCCATTGATCCGATTTTCTTTTTTTTTTTTAAACGGAAAAAAATTTAAAAATCAATTTTTTGATGAACCCCATACAGGTGTCGTTTTGTAACCAGTTTTTAAAAATTTGGTGGGCCCCACCCGTTTTTTAAGAAACCAGGGTTAAAGATACTCTTATTGCTTTTTCTGTTATTAGTAGTTGCTGCTGGGTTGTTCTTTTGGTTTTGTTTCGAGCAGACCCATTATTTTTGTTAAAGGTCTTGCTGTTGTAATATTCTTCTATTATATTAAATTGGATGAAAAAAAAAGTAACTTACTACCTTAAAAACTTTAAGGAATTATTCAATAATACTTAATTTTAGTGTGTAAAAATTCATCATTCAAACATACAAGCTAAACCCTAACAAAAAAAAACATACAATTCTACAAGATACAAGTCCGAATTGGCTAAATCTAGAGCAAATACTGATTGATTTTGGATCTAGAAACGAAAACACAAGAATCGAAGCGCATGCAAAGTGAAACTTCAATCAACAAATCTGAAATTTTAGTTCTGGTTTCTGGTTCAAAGCACAAACTCAAACAACTTAGGAACTCAAACAAATCTGGAAAAAATACAGAACCGTCTTAGGATTAACTCTAGATCGGAACTCAGGAAACAACTTATCGAATTCGTGAGGCGTTACGAGTTGTTGTTTACACTGCTCATAATCTTTGAGATCTCCTAGATAACCGTTCTCGCAAATGCAATCGATTTCAAGCGGCGAATGAACAAGTAACTTGCGAGAGAGAGAGTCTACTCGAATCCATGGGTGTTAGAGAAAGAGGAGATGTGAAGAAAGAGATTCTATAGAAACACAGAAGATTCGCCATTGATCAAAATCTTCGATTTGACACGAACATGAACAGTTCTAAAAAAATATCTTCGATTCTGATTTTTCTATGAACAATTCTAAAAATCTATTATTTTTGGGCTTAATTTGAGTGGCTTTAAATGTTGTTTTGGCCCAAGACTTATTTAAAAGCCCGTATAAAAATACGCTTTAAAATACACGGTTCGCACCCGGTTTATACGCGGTTAGCGCGCAAATCGAGGCCAATTTAATGTCGGTTATCGTACGATAACGGAGTCCGTTTTCCGTTCAAACGGGATCCGTTACGTTGACCCGTGTCCGTTATGCGTTGACCCGCGTAAAAGACGCGTTTGACCAATTATAAAAAGAACTTATTAATTTAGAGTGAACTATGTGCAAACAACGACTTCGTGGCCCAATGGATAACGCGCGTTTTTATGTAACCCAGAGATTCCAGGTTCGATTCTCCAGTGATGTTATTTTATTTTATTTTTTCACCCGAAATAGTTTTTGATTGCTAATGATTTCGACTGTGACCACACTTGTGTGTATGTATAATGTGTATACAAAGTCAAACACAAACATTGAGATTGTTTCCATTTGTGTTTTGAAAATCAATATTATATCAAAATAATCTATATCCTGAATATTAAAAACCAAAATCAATATTATTAATCTGATAATATCCATATTTGCTTGTGTTGTCTTTGTGTCTTGGCTTTGTCATTTTGGGTCGCAACAAGAGTATTCTAAGATCCAATGGGACAAATCTTATCGCATATTTGTTGTTTCTATGTTTCATTTCAATTTTAAATTGAATATTATTTCATTTATTTCAACTTTAAGTTGTCTATTGATATATCATATATTATAGATATAAAAGACTTTACATTAACAAAAGGAGAAAATAAAAAAGGATTAATAGTCCTTTAGCATTAACACTATATATTTTGTGTATGGAGAAGTTGAATCCTTGTTCTGATGTATTAGAAATTTAGAATGGCATCTGATAATGATAAAATCTCACATTGGTAGATTGAGATGTTACAAAGGAATATATAACTAGGTGTTGACCCGTGTACACCACATGAGAATGATTTGATTTCATAAATGTAGGTTAAATGATCTGCATTTATATAACTAGCGAAATTTTGTAAAATGTGGGTTCCACACACCGGTTTGATTTAAAAAAATAGAAACGATGTCTATGTACTATGAAAGAAAATTAGACATACATCAATATAAATGTAAAATGTGGTTAGAAATTAGGCCTGGGCATTTTAACCTGGATCCGAGGATTCTACCCGGAACCGACCCGAAAACACAGGTTTGGATCCAGAACCGGAACCGAGGCTTTTACCCTATTGGGTCCAGCGATGGTGGACCCGTGAGTAGCAGGTTCGGGTCCAAAACCTACCCGGGACCCGCTCGGGTAATTTTAGATCCGAAAATTATTTGAGTATGGGTACAATTTTTATACCATATTGGTAGGCATGGCCAAAACCTAACCGTAACCGTATTTCGGACCGTAACCGTTA
>OVAN01000631.1:0-20020 GCA_900406275.1 Anastatica hierochuntica
TAAGTCACTAGACTGATGAAAAATATATATATATATATATATATATATATATATATATATTGTAGAATTTACAAAGGTATCATCATCGAACACAAAACTAATAAACTAAGCAACCATTAATTTATAATTACTAATTTAAGTTGGTTTGTTCCGAATAAATTTGTTGGTGAGCATATGGATATTTTTTAAAAAAAATATTATTTTTCAATATTAATGTGTTTCCCACTGAATCGTAAAAAATATCAAAATGAATATTTAAATTCATTTTTTTCTTTAGTAATAGTTTGGAGAAAAAAAGTTTCAAATTACCTTTCACTTTTGTAAAGAATTAAGAAATAGTAATAACTTTAGTTCTACAATGATTCATGTGAAGTAAGATCTAATATTTGCTCAAAATATTAAAGCTAAATGTTGTGTACCAATAAATATAAAAGTTAGAGTAAAATTATACTTGTATATAGAAAATCTTATGAGGATGTGATTCATCCTTGAATAACACTACATATTTAACTAATTAACATCTTAATATTAAGATTATGATTATAAGGTGATAATCAAAAACAAATTAAAACAATACAAAATAAATATCACAAATAATATATAAAGAAGTAATGCAGTTTAACACGGGTATCTACCTAATAACATTAAAATTTTATATATACACTAGAAGACATCATTTAAAATGAAATTTAAAACATACCGGTAAATTAAGCGTCATTAAAGTAAAAGGAAGGAAGTAGTAAAAAATTACATTACTAGCAAATGTGATCCTCTTGTCTAGTCCTCGTAACAAGACGACTCTTGTTTCATCAATATTTCATTTCTTATGTCTCGTAGACATATTCAATTGTCCATCAATAGTTACACCTTAAACATGAAAAAAGAAATATAGAGGTTTCCTTTTGTTGGACCTACTGTCAGTCTCACGTCACATTAGAACATCTCTATTGGCGTTCCTTTGGCTCGATTTCCAATTTTAAAATTTTATTATTAATTTTTTTCGTCTCATTTAGAAAAAAAAAAGGAAAAATTGAACAATCGCGGACCGTCACGTGTCAATGGTACCTGCGAACAGTATAAGAAACGGATCTTTAGGGCATCTTTAACAAAGAAACCCTTAATGGATTTCTTATTTTGAGTTTTTCAATTTTTTTTTTTTTTGAAGTTTGATTTAAAAAAAAAATTAAAAAAACCACCAATCGCGGGCCGCCACGTGGCGGTGGTGCCCGCGAATAGTGAAAGAGACGGTATCTTATTTTGGGACAAAAAGAAACGTTTCTATTTTTTTTGGTGGGCCCCACATGTTTTTTGCTTAAGAACCTCAACAAGAGACCTTGTTAAAGATGCCCTTAGAATCCTTATTTAAGGATCGTTTCTTATTTTTTCTGTGGGGCCCAGCTTTATTAATATTAGTTTTTTCGTTAAGGATTCATGCTAAGGAACTCTGTTGCGGCTGCTCTTAAAGCACTGTCTCTTTTTTTTTTGACATTGAAACCCTTTTTATTAATAAAGTGGTAAGGGACTCTCCTCTAGGGAGAACCCAACGTGACCCGCTGGTCTTACAAGGGCGAAAACTAGATAGTGTGTTCTTGACTTACAAATAAGACTAGAAACACTAAAAAAATACAAATAAAACAAAAGAAAGCGATTCTAATAAAAGATAGTCGTCTTCTCCATTGACGGTGCAGGACAAGATTCTTTGGCTCGAGGCCAGACAACACGAACACAAATACAACGACAGAAAGTCTAGCTTTTGTACGGTTTTAAAACTCCATACTGGTACCAAAAGTGTCAAAACACTAAATTCCTGAAAAGGATGGTCACTAGTAGGACGAGAAGAAATTCCCGCGACCCGATATCCCAAACCTCGGATAAATGGGTTAAACATATCGTACTCATCCATACGAAAATACCTCGAATGTAGAGCTCTCTCCATTATAGAGGAGGGTAGGATAATTAAGATGATGAAGTTCCTTAGTCTCACGTTT
Organism: Anastatica hierochuntica; assembly: GCA_900406275.1. Classification (NCBI taxonomy): domain Eukaryota; kingdom Viridiplantae; phylum Streptophyta; class Magnoliopsida; order Brassicales; family Brassicaceae; genus Anastatica; species Anastatica hierochuntica. The sequence goes on from OVAN01000631.1 coordinate 1,989, forward strand.
GAGGTGCAACTTCTCCAATATAATGAGCAAAACACTCTAGAAGCTGACGGGCGTCCAAGATTTATGCCACATAAAAACTTACAACCTCTAGTAGAACCAAACCAAAATTGAAAGCTTTTGTCATCATTTGTACTTTGGCGAGAGCGAGTCAGGATAAGGATAATGGATAATGAAAATTTTGAGATTCTTGACTTTGGTAAAATACACACCAATTTGGAAGAAATAGATCCAGATGAACCAAGGAAATGTACTCTTCCGATCCAATCGAAGATTTGAGAGACTCCCGATCTTACGGGGAAAAGACAAAGGCCATACAAAATAATGATACTTAAAAACTTTTTGTGTTTTGCTTAAGGTCGTAGATTGCACCATGGGAACCTCTCTTTTGGTCGATCTCGTAAACTAACAAGATAATAGCAAAACAGATGGGGAATGAGACACTCCATATTGTGAACCCTTTTTGTAGGATCAAACCTTTCAATATAGAAAATAAGAAATGTCTCTCCATGACGGAGGATACAAATTTGATGGTGACACACCGATACATACGATCAGCGGTAAACAAAGCACCTAACTCTAAATGTAGGCCCGATGGGCAAAATTGTAGTTGTCACACCAAGAGGAGAAGGTCTAACTCTATAGCAGATTCCGAAAAGCCAACAGATTCTTTACCACAAAGAGACACTCCAGCTCGGCTAGAACCGTGGCGAAGACGAAGCCAACTTTGGGCGATGAAGTACTCGCGATTGTTTTTGAGATCTGTCCCGAAGCGCAAGAGGGAGCAGCTATCTGCGACCTTTAGAGGATGTCGAGATGGCCATGTGCGGACCCCAGATCTGATGGGTCTTATGGATGTCTTCAGCGGTATAGTCACAGTCGCGAGAATCTATCCTTGTCAAAGCAGCAACCTTCAGAATCTTGACCTTGACCAAACGGTACTTCCGAAATGGGAGATAGGACTCGACGGCGGGAAGTGCGACGTCGTAAAGGTGTCTGAGGTTCCTTGCCGGAGATAAACAATAAAAATGGAAACTTACACGGCAAAGACTCACCGGACAAGAGAAAACAGTAGATCTGTTGGAGCAAGACCAATTGCTAGGGCCACCAAGATATGTCGAGGCGGAGGAGCTCATTACCGAAACGAAAAGGCCCTGAATAAGCATGTCGACTAGAAGGTGGAGATGGAGACGGCGACGCCGACGGCCTAAGGTGCGGCTAGCGTCGGGATCTAAACTTGATCTGGTTGTCTCGATTCTCAGATCTGGGAGCTCTTGTGCGGCTACGACGAACTCGTGATTTGTTCAAATTTTAATTGATTAAATGATAATGACACACCTAAGTCTCTTCGTCTCTTAACAAGTCTCTTAAGCAATTTTTTTAATTAAAAAAAAGAAAAAAAAATGGTAAGAGACGTTTCTTAAATTCCTTATTTAAGAAACGTCTCTTCACTAAGTCTCTTCGTCTTTTTGCTTTTTTTTTTGGATCAGAACAACTTCATTTTCTGATCGATTTCGTTTCCGTTTCATATCCATTTGTTTGTTTTTCAGTTTTTGGATCCGTTACGGATCCATTTACGATATTTTTGGATTTCGGATCCGTTTCAAATCCGTTTAAAATATCCCGATCCGAATCCAAGATACCCGAAAATGTACCCAAAAATATCCTAAAATACCAGAAAATATCCGAAACCGAAAGGACCGAACAGAAATCGAACGAGTAACCGAAAATATTTCGGGTTTGGATCAGAACAACTTCATTTTCAGATTGGTTTCGGTTCCGTTTCAGATCAATTTTTTTATTTTTCGGTTTTTGGATCCGTTACAGATCCGTTTACGATATTTTCGGGTTTCGGATCCGTTCAAAATATCCAGATCCGAACCCAAGATACCCGAAAAAATACCTAATAATACCCGAAAATATCTAAATATATCTGAAACCGAAAGAACCGAACCAAACCGAAATCGAACGGGTAACCAAAAATATTTCGAGTATCATATCCGTTTCGGATTCGTCAAAAATTAAATGTATATCAATTTTTTATTTCTAAGAACGATAAATTAAGAGACTAGCATTGTAGCACACAATTTACTAAATCTTTTAACTAACTCTCACCCCACAATTAATATTAAAATTTTTTTAAGATATCCATTTAGGATATTAGGGTTGTTGATGCTCTTAGAATCTACTTTAGTTTTGTCATAATGGCAACCATATTTTTATGTATAAAGAGATAAAAACACAAAAGGAAACCGAGTATCACGAGTCCGACCAAGCACGCCGCCGTCTCCATAACCATTCCCTTCTCCCGCCACCACATTATCTCCTTCTTCGCAGACTTCTTGTTTACTAATTCTATATACCTCTCTTTCCCTTCTCCTTCCCCTCCCGCCCTCCGTCGTCGCTTCATTCCCATCGTCGCAGTCAAAATGACCAAGCTACGCCTCCCTCCAAGATTCCTCCCCTTCATGTCCTTCGCTACAAGGCTCACCTCTCTTATCTGCAACTCCGCCGTCTCATCTTCCCTCCGACTGAACGACGCGAGCACCATTGTCACCGTGAACTCCACTTGATCCGACTTTCTCTTGTTGCCGACCAAGAAAATCGTGGAGAATCTGACGTGGACTTCTCCTGTCAACCAGTGACGGTACACAGAGACGGGTTTCCGGGTTGAAAAATCAGCCGCGCGTTTACGGGTCGGGTCAATGAGAATCCAGTTCAAGGTGAGATTCTCCTCGAAGTCGTTTTTCCACTTGTCATCTACCCATTGGTCAATCGACGAAACTCGGATTGAAATCAACTCGTTCGATTCCACGAGATCGACCCGCATAGGCGAGCAGAGGAACCAGCCGGAGATTGTATCTGTCACTTGAACCGTTGAGAAAATCACTTTATTTTTGTAGAAAATATCGACGGCTGATATTAACTCCATCGTATCAACGGACGATGGTAGATCAATTTCACCACCGTGGGCGATAAATGAAAAAGAATCGGAGAAAAACGAGCGGTGACCAGCGGGGAACGTCGAGATGATGCTCTGGACACGTGTATCCAGTGTTGAAGGCCACGTCTTGGAACATTGCTCCTTCCAGAGAGATTCTTCGGAACAGAGAGAGTGTAAGTGGGAGCAAGTGCAGCTCAGGGTGGCCAGAGAGCCGCCGTTGAGGCGGGTGAGGATGTGAGACCGTAAGACATCGGAAGACACGGCGTTTATTTCACAATTTTTGTTACGTGACGGTGGCTCCGTCATAGACGACGAAGACGACGAGAGCATGTGGATTTAAAGTGTACAGCTAAACAACTAATGAATATTCAACGCGCTTCCCATTACCAGTTAACAAAACGTTGATTAAGTAGTATTTCTAGATAAGATTTGTGCAGATTATAAATATATGATTTATATTTAATAACCACATTTTTCTCGATGAAAACAAAAAATAATAATATTAGTAACAACCGGAAGATCTTCTCATATTCACACCTTATGCATGTTATTTAATCTTCTTATATTCAATCCTTATGCATGTTATTTATTGTTAAGGCCACCCACATTGGTAGAAACTCATTCATAGTCTCTTATCTATTATTTAATAATATAATTTTGTTTTGATTGTTAAAATATTAAATTATTAATAAGTAAAACAACTTGAACATGACACATGTTCAAAAGAGTTTCTCAAATTTTGTTTTGAATCTCTCGTTTGAGAAACGGTACTCATGAAATCTCTTTCTCTCTTTAGTTTTTTTTTTTTTATTTTATTATGAGAACCTCTTGGAGAAACTGTCCGATGCTGATGCCCTAAAAGGTCTTGCAAGAGACAAAACCAAACAATAGATGAATGGTTCTTTAAAAATTAAGGGATCTTTGAGATTACGACAAAATTAACATTGTGACTTTAGATACAGTAAATATTTTTACAATATTAGAGCAGAACTATCGCTTGAACAAGTTCTTATATATAATATTTATTATTTATTAAATTTTAAGTAAAAACTAAAAATACACCAATTAAAATTTGACAGTTGTCGAGCTGGTCCTTAAAATGAGGTTCTCTGCCTCTTCTGCAAGAGCATATCTCTTATCTCTCTCTTTTTTATTAATATTTAATTCTTAAGAGCCTCTATAAGAGACTGGATGATGATGATCTTAGAATCTACTACAACATTAGAGGTTGTTGAAGATAGTCCTCTGTTTCCTAAACGCCTTTGTACTTCGATCTTATGCTACTCTTTGTTTTATTGTTCTTAGATTTGCAGAGATTGGTTCGCGACTCCTATCACAGAACCAGAGATAGAGAATTGAGAAAGAGAAGCAACAAAGGACACAAGTACACTTATAGAGTTCCCTTTATAAATTCGGGTACATCTCTCTTCAGGATCGGTACCTAGAACTCACTAGATTCTGCTCTTCTTTACAAAGACTTGAGCTCTAACGCACCACAACAATGGCGATAGAGATCAACAACAGAAGGAAGAAGAAGATGATACAAGATACGAACTCTGTTTGTTAGAAAACAGAATTACATATGCTTCTGTTGTAACTAACTCGAGCTTATCTTCTAACCTTTTGGGCTTACGATTTCTTAAGCCCAAATCACCACATCTCTTCCTCTTATTTCCTTTTGAGCTTTTGGGCCTTTTAACTAAACCCACTAGCAACTCCACTAAGTCTCAAAATGTAGAAGCACTAACATCCACAAAACTCCACCTTGCATTTACATTTTAGCTTCTTATCCTCTGATTCTGACAAGCTCATTCTGACCTAATCCACCGATCCTGTAACCCAATTCCTTCCAGAATCAGTATCGCCAAGCTCCAGCTCAGCCTTCTCACCGACTTTCGTCATCTTTTCCCTGTTTACTTCACTACGCCTTAACCGCATGCAAGCAACAGGACCGGTCACCTCCACAATCAAATCCCCAGAGGCGACCAAACAGCTCCACCTTCAGGAGCTAAGGACCTTCAATGTCCTCAAGCACCCTTCGAATTTATCTCCTGGTATGACCTTAGTAAGCACATCTGCCAGATTTACAGATGTATGAATCTTCTTTAGTTCTACATCTCCATTAGCCACCACATCTCTGATAAAGTTGTACTTTACTGCGATATGTTTTGTCCTTTCATGATGAGTCTGATTCTTAGCTAGATAGATAGCACTTTGTGAATCACAATTAAGCTCTACACTGTTTTGTTCAAAACCCATCTCTTCGCAAATTCCTTTCAACCATAACGCTTCTTTTGTTGATTCTGACAGGGCCATATACTCAGCTTTGGTGGTATACAGAGCCACCACACCTTGTAGACAGGACTTCCAGCATACAGTGTTACCTCCCACTGTGAAAACATAACCAATAATGGACCTTCTTCTATCCAAATCTGCTGCATAGTCGGAGTCACAGAACCCTCTTACCTTGAAATCATCACCTCTAGTGAAAGTTAAGTTTGATTTCAATGCCCCTCTTATGTATCTCATAATCCACTTGGTTGCTAACTAGTGTTCTTTTGTAGGTTTCCCCATGTACCTGCACACCAGACCCACTGCATATGTTTGGTCAAGCCTGGAGCCTACCATAACATACATCATGCTACCGACAGCACTAGCATAAGGTACACCATCCATCTTCCTTATCTCTTCTGCTTCTTGCTCTTGAGTCATAGCTTGCAACTTGAACTGTGGCCCCATAGGTGTTCTCACTTGCCTTGATTCCCACATGTTAAAAGTCTGTAGCAGTTTCTTTAGGTAACCTTCCTGAGATAACACTAAAGTACCCTTAGCTCCATTCTTAGAGTTAAACTCTTCTGCATTTTCTACTTCGATTCCTGTACTAATTAACCAAGGCTTGTCACTTGAAATTGTATGTCAGATCTTATGACATATTGATCTTCGCTTCACAACGACTTCAGGAAGACACTTATACCAAGAGAACCACCAAGAACTGTTTCTGCTTTATGCTTCCAAATTTGAGCTCCTAACACCAAACTGAGTAGGCATTGCTTCCCTAAACTCTTAGCTCCTTTTTATAACATCAGATTCATTGACTCCTTCAACTAGCATTCTGCTTTAGCCTACCAGAAATAGTGACCTCTGCAACTAACTCAAAGCAAGCTCTAACAAATCTGATTTTCAGAGAACTCCATATATTTCACCAATACAATCTATGAATTCTCAACTAACCATGAGCAATATCTTGAGGCACACTAGACATACCTGGATCCTGAGTTTCCATATCCAAAATAATCTATATCCTGAAAATTCAACTTCTCCGAATCATCTTTTTCTTGAATCATAAAACTAGAAACCTGTCCATTCTACTTGGTTTCTTTAAAACTAAATTCCAATCACATTAATCAAGAGTCCATCACCTCTAGCCTTTTGCAGAAATCTCTTGAGTGAATAACTTGAGAATTTCAAGAGCTTTTCCCTGTCACTCACAATATCCTATCAAAAAAAAATGCAAGCTGCCATTCCAACAAATTGATGGACCTTCAAGTAGTTGTTACCACGAACTAGCTTTATTCTAGCAAATTATTGTATGGTCTTCACACTCTTTGCCATTTGCTCCAGCTGCTCCAACTTGAGATATCACTTGTTTCTGCTTATTTATTTATCTGATGACTCACTTATGTTCTCCTTAATGAACCTTATACATGTTCAATTCTGAGAAACAATCATTTGTTGTTAGCACTAAATGGCCCTTGATCAAACCACAACAAATACTTCAATCTGATCTAACTTCATTTTTCGATTAACCGGATTGCACAAAATAATATGAAGATCTTATCATTACCTTGACCATCATAACCTGTGAGTTTTACAATTCACAAAAACTTGACCCTTGAATATTGATATTGAACCTGCAATCAAACCATTTTTCAATTCTTTACACTCCTTGAATCTTCGAAGTCTTTAACCTGTCCCGTTTCATACCCTCTTGCATCTTTCTTTTAAATTTGAATCTTGGAGCCATTGACTCATATTCCAATAGCCTTTGACAACACGCTAATCCTCCTTTTGAGGTGTCCCTTAGAGCTGAGATTTTAAGTGCTATCATCTGCCATTTTTTCAAACTCTTGAAACCACAACTGTATATAACTCACACAAACAAACTTACCAACACTCAATCTGACACCAGATCAAAGCCTCGACCATTCTTTATGAAGATAACATGCATTCTTTGTGATCCAGCAAAAACTCCATTCCATTTACTGTGCAAGAGCACGAACTACCAGAAATATACCAAACAAACATCACACACTTGCTTTGTGACCGCAACGGTAACATACAAACTATCTTGAATATTTGATCCTTGAGAAACTGTTGAATCGATTTTGATTTCATAATCTTGAGACCAAGAACCTTCATCTTCTATTTTCTTGAATCTGAATATATCTTTGGCCTGTGAAAAACATCCATCTCAAACCATTCTCGAACTGATTCTCAAAACCGCATATTCATATGAACATCGATATCTAAGTGTTCTTGCTTCAAACTTATGGACCCGAGCCTTCCTGTGAACTTCATCTCTTGCACATCTCTTAAACTAGAACTCACAGCTATATAAAACCTTAGAGCCAACCGAGAGAAATAACTTAGCTTGATTCCATAAACCATAAACTACCAAATCCGAATGGATCTGTTTCATGACTTTCCTTTTCTCCGACGTTGACGTCTTTTACCAAGAATAATCACAACATCTTCTTCTTGTGTTCTCAACATCACATACCTTATAATATACTTCGATCCTTCTCTCTTGATTTCCTGATGTTGAATAATCTTGGAATCCTTCGATTCTTCATTCACGATTCTTCAACTTTTTCAAGCTTCAAATCCTTCGTTTCATCAGATTGGGATGATTACTCAGAAGGAGCAAGTGTGCTCAGGTACCGGAAGGGGAATCCAAGTAATACTAGAATCAGAAGGAGCAGTTTAATATAGAACAAGGTGGAGATTTGAAGATTTTATGTTCTCATATTAAGCTAAGTGTAGGAATGCCTCTAGATGATTTAGAGTCTTTTCCCTATTACGCACATGAGGGTCACGTGTGATGTAAAAGGCTAAGTATAAAGCCTTATCTCTCTTTAAGCTTCTTTAGTATCGTTAACACTCAGCTTGTTAGAGTGATTAGCGAGAGAGAGAGAGAGATAGAGTAGATATGCAGATCGGAGAATAGATTTTGTATCAGAGAACACGGTGACGAGCTCTCGTTGAGCTGATTCTAGTGGATTCCGGAGATCCTTCCGGCGAGATGTTGGGGAAGTGATCCGAACTCGTTAAATCGGAAATTGAAGCTCAAACCCGCACAGAGGTTGTTATACCTACTCCACCTGATCCTGCTCTACTGTATCTTTATTACAATATGCGAGCTAACAACTGAAGTTGTATTACAATAGACGACGTGACGGTCGTGTAGCTATAGCCCAAGAATTCAAAGATCACGCGGAGTCGAAGTGCATTTAATGCATATTTGACCATTTTTCGAGGTCATGAGTTATTGTTGGCAGACCGCGCTTGGATTATTTATTTGTGGCTATGTCCTCTCTTAGCCCATTTTCATGTCTCATGACCCTAGAGTCGTATCCTCCTCCCTCTTATTCTATGCCCAAACTTTGGATAATACCTTTTTTTGGTTTCACATTGGTACTTGGTGAGGTGTCTGTATAAGTCTCTATAGGCTAGCAGACAACACTTGATCGCTAAGATAGATGTGGAGATCATGTAATGGGGTATTGACAACGTTTCCTCGTTCAAGTAGGCGACACAATTTTAGGGGGATTCCTCTTTGTTCTGAATCACCTCGTACAAATTATCGTCCATCTTTTCAAGGTTAACGTTGTTGGCGAATAGCTGAGTTAAACGATCCAAAGAGGCAAAAGATTTTATGGACGCACTGGACATTTTGGTAAATCGTTGTAGGGCTAAGCTAGTAAGCCTCGCTCCGAATCTCATAGGAATGCATACCTCGTGATACTTCTTTATTCGTAGTGGTCGTGGGAGTTCACTTGCAGTATTTCTCAATATGGTTACCGGGATCTGATGTTCCATTGTACGTAGGCATGACTTGAAGAGCAATATTTCTTGACATCTTGCAAAAAGTTTGATTATATTGGGTCATTTAGTCCATGTTTTTATTATTTTAGGATGTAAATGTTGAATTTTACAGTCAAATTCTGTTTTGTTTAGAAATTGTTCTTAATATATGATTATTTGCTTTTTTTAATATTATTTACATTTGTATGAATGGACATTGACAACAAGAAAAGAGTGCTTAGAGCTATGGAAGTTTGGTAGATTTTGATAAGAAAACAATGAGATATCAAGTACCAATTGCAATTGGATGAAGAAGAGTTAGAAAGTTGAAGAAAATGGTTAAAAAGGAGGAAGTTCAGCCGCCATCTACCTTGAAGGAAGAAGGAGTTGATGGAAAGTTAACCAAGAAGCAAAGAGCAAAATATCCATGCCCATTTACCCACCTTCCCTAGGTCCATGGTTACAAACGGAGGGGTCAATGAGCACCGAATTCCACCCTTGGATGCCAATTCACCTTTTCATGGACCCATGGTGAGCAGGGGTCGATGAAAAGGGGAATAGAGGTCGATAGTGAGGCTACTTCACCCCTAATCCTTTCCCATTTATATAAGTATCCCCATTAACCTAAAATACAATCTTGGAATCTTTTTAGATCAATTTAGACTTTTCTTATAAGTGTATTTTGCTTTTGGTGTTTATTTTCTTGATATTGGGATGTGTCTAAGATCAAGAGTCTCTCTTTATTGATTTTATCCTTGAATTTTAAACCTATCTTTCTATGATGATTATGTCTTACATTTCTTTATCTTTTTTCGTTACTTTGGTCATGTGTGAGTAGTTCATAAGATGGATCTTGGGTGTTTGAGATTTGACTAGTTAGGGTTGTAATCATAGTGTTAAAGATAGTTAATCTTAGGTTTCCAAAGGATTAAGAGTGTTATGCTAGATTTTAGAGTAGCTAAGTAAGATCTAGATTTGTAGCATTTCATGTCCGAAAGATGTTTGATGAAATGTCTAGGATAACTTAATTCTTGCTAAGTCAAGTTAGCTAACGAAAGTTGATTACTCGGTTGATTAGTGACTTTATGGACTTGTTCTCAACGATTTCTAATGATTCATTAATTGCAACAAGCAAAAGTTGAGCAGTTATATCAATTATTAAATGGTTTTATATCACGAGAGTTGATTAAAGTACTATTTTCTTTGATCTTAGATTTGTTCTTAATAGTTTGATCGAACACCTTCATTACCATCATACTAGGATAATCGATTACAATCACCCTTGTTATATAGTCTTTAATTATCTTGCATTTTGAATTTTGAACCTAGTTTATGTTTGCTTGCTTGATTTAATTTACTTTCTTGTTTTAATTTAGGTTGTTTTATTTAAGTTTTAATTGTTACTGTTTAAGAAAGAAAACCCAAAAACTAATCTTATTTGATTGCTTCCTTGGATTCGAACCCTAAGTACTATGATGATGCATCAGTGCACTTATAGCTTTGTGATAAAAAAATCGTGCGAACAATTTTTTAGTGCCATTACCATTGAAGCAAGTTTACTAGTTTTAGATTTATCTTTGAGACGTCGTTGTCTTTGAGACTAAGATTTATTTTTCTTTAGAAAATATCTATCTAATCTTTTTACTTTTGTGTTTTTTTATTTTGCTTGTGAGGTAATGAATCCACGAGATCAAGGAGACATTAATGATCTAGAGACTATAGGGGATTTCAATACTTTTCTCACGACCCAAACAAGGATGGGCATAAGAACACAACCATGCACTTTGCCTCACTTTGAGATCGAGTCTGGCACTTTCAACATGGTGAATAATAATACTAATTACTTTGGAATGAATATGGAAAATCATATAGAGCTTCTTGAAAACTTTGAAAGGTTGTGTGAGATGGCTAAAATGCAAGAAATGTGGGATGGATATGTGAAGTTCTCTCTCTTTTCATTCTATTAGTGAATCGAGCATCACAATGATAAAAGATCGTGGTGAGCTCTTCAATCACCACATGGAAAGAATTTAAAAATATATTTTATGGAAAATTTTACTAACACAAAAGGACGATCAAATTCTGGAACGATATTGATAACTTTAAACAAGAAAGAGAAGAGAAAACTGGAGAAGTTTGGAGAGATACAATGGGTATGTGAGAAATTGTCCACACCACGACTTCACACAAGGGAGTCTTCTTCAAATATTTCATAGGGGAGTTTATCATCATTTCGACTTGCTATGAAAACGGCGAGCAACGGGAACTTTAAAAGTTTATATTCGCCAAAGAGAAGAAATTGGTTGAGAACTTGGCTAGAAGCTATGATGGGGAAGACAACTTTGGATATCATTCAAAGGTGGATGATAAGGCTTGGAAGAAATACATGCCAAGATTGTTGAAATTTCGAAAACGGTTATCAAACCAAAGGATCAGTCCAAGTCGACGAAGCCTTCTAATGCTAATGAGAAGATGTTAGCTTCATCATTAAAGAGAGCTACCATGAAAGTTACTCTCAAGGCTCAGCGCCAAGAGGATTATTTGAAGAAAAAATCCAAATGAAACTAACAAAGTCAAAAGGAGATGAGGTACATTCCATGTCAGAAAAAAATTTGGTTAGAAAGGAAGAGAAGAAGGAAATCAATGAATAATTCAAAGAAGCCAACCACAAGACTTATGAGAACTACAAATAAATGAAGAAAATGTATGAATATCTGTGATGAGATCTCGGGGAGATCTGCCCTAGACCGAACTCTAGAACTGGATGAGATTGGGATAAGTCTTGCTGTTCAGAATTAAACACAAGGGATGTGGAGGATGGATAACACAAGAGTTGCGGAAAAGCTCTTGATTTGATCAGTTATATACTTGATGGAAATACCAAACAATTCAGAGAATTTTTGCTGGATATACACAACAACAAGTGAACAACTTTTAGAAAGCGATTTGATTAAAAAAAAGGTTGATGTTGTTTCTACTACAATGGCCACGAAAATATAAAGAGAAAAGAGAGAGAGAAGATTTTTTAATGACTTGTACATGAACAAGTCCTAGGAAATTTAAGCAACATTAAATATGAAGTTTGAACATAAAATTGGCTCCTTTTACCTCCTTATGTGTGGCTTTATTGCTGGAAATATTCATTGGCTTTTATCTTCAACAAATGGGAATTTGTGAAGTGAAACAGCCGCCTCATTAAAAACCTTGTCAAGAAAACTCATTGGGACATAACTTGACAAGGGAAAAAGAGTACAACCGAGACACTTTTCCCATTTGTTGAGATCACTTAGCTTGGATAGTGATTAGAGTGATTTGTTTGATTCTTTCTCCACTCCGGATCATTTCTGTTTCGTGGCTCCAAGTGTGTATAAGAATCCCTCCTATTGCTGCCTTGAGTTCCTTAGCTTTAGCTCGAGTAATGGGTCCATTTGGAATGGTCAGCGCCTCCTCAGCTACAAGCTCTTCTTTAATCTCTGATTCTTGCTCCAGCTTAGTTGTAGCTTCCATGATCATATCGTCCCCTCCCTCTTGAAAAAGATGTTTCCTAAAATCTGAATCTTCTGCAAAAAATGTAACCAAATCATAAACATTGAAGCTCAAACTCACATTGTACTTACCTTGCAAGTCAAGTTGGTAGGTATTGTCGCTGATTCGTTTGTTTATCTTAAAGGGGCCGTCAATTCTTGGCATTAGTTTTGATTTCCTTTCATTTGGAAACCTCTCCTTGCGCAAATTCTCCCAAACTTGATATCCAAATCCAACATTGAAAATCAGTTGATGTCTCCCTTTGTTTGCTTGCTTTGCATACAACTTTGTTTTATCCTCGATGTTCTTTCTAGCCTTTGCATGAATTTCTTTTACCATTTTTGCTTTCTTTTTCCCATCAACACTAGATCTTTCACTCAAAGGTAAAGGCATTAGATCCAAAGGTGAGGTGATTAATCCATAAACAATCTCAAATGGTGAATACTTAGAAGCAGAATGTACAACATGATTATAAGAAAAATTCGGCATGTGGCAAACATTCTTCCCAAGTCTTCATATTCTTTTTAATCAATGCACACGACAAGGTTCCTAATGTTCTATTAATTACTTTAGTTTGACCATCAATTTGTGGATGACATGTAGTCGAAAACAAAAGCTTAGTTCCTAGCTTAGACCAATGAGTTTTCCAGAAATAACAAAGAAACTTAGTATCCCTATCTGAAACTATAGTCTTAGCCATTCCATGTAAGTGCACTATTTCTTTAAAGAACAGATTTGCAACATACAAAACATCATCAGTTTTATGGCATGGTATGAAGTGAGCCATCTTAGAGAATCTATCTACAACTACAAAGATAGAATCCTTACCTGTTTTAGTTCGAGGCAAACCCACAACAAAATCCATAGATATATCATTCCAAGGATGAGTAGAAATGGGTAAAGGAGTGTACAAATCATGAGGCTGAACCTTAGACTTAACTTGTTTGCACCTGACACACCTTTCACATATTCGCTCAACATCTCTTTTCATTTGTGGCCAATAGAAATGATCCTGCAAAGGTTTAAGAGTCTTGGCCACTCCAAAGTGCCCCATTAGTCCTCCGATGTATGCTTCTTTAACAAAAAGATTTCTCAAGGAACAGTTAGGAACACACAAACGATGATCATAGAAAAGAAAACCATCATGTCTAAAATAATGGCCAAATGCGAATTTCTCACAAGCTCTGTACGCTTTCTGACAATCTGAATCAGTTTCATAAATCTCTTTAAGCTGCTCAAATCCTAGCAATTTAGTTTCAAAAGTGGAAAGAAGCGCATATCGTCGAGATAGTGCATCAACAACTACATTTTCCTTACCTTGTTTGTACTTAATCACATAGGAAAATGTTTCAATGAATTCCACCCACCTTGCATGCCTTTTGCTGAGCTTGTTCTGTCCTTTTAAGTACTTGAGAGATTCATGATCAATATGAATGACGAATTCCTTTGGCCATGTTTTTAATGCACGAACTAAAGCGTACAACTCCTTATCGTAAGTAGCATGATTCATCGTTGGATCTCCAAGCTTTTCAGTAAAATAAGCGATTGGTTTCTTTTCATGAGTAAGCTTCTCTTTTAGTGTTTGGAAAGCTGTTTCTTGAGGTTCTTCCCACTTGAATCTCACATTCTTCTTAATAACTTCAGTGACTGGAGCAGCGATTGTCCTAAAATTCTTCACAAAACGTCGATAGAATCCAACAAGTCCAAGAAAGCTTCCTACTTCACTAACTGATTTCGGACTCGGCCATTCCTGGATTGCTTTTACCTTTTCCTCATCTACTTTTACTCCATCTGCACTCACAACAATGCCTAAAACACATAAGGTTAGATGTACAAAAAGTACACTTCTTAATATTAGCATAAATCTTTTCTTCTCGCAGAACGTTTAGAACTATTTGGACGTGCTTGACATTTCTTCTAGTCCTTTGCTATAAATCAGAATGTCATCAAAATAAACCACAAGAAAGACTCCAATAAATGCCCTGAGAACATGATTCATTAAACACATAAAAGTTCTTGGGGCGTTAGTTAATCCAAATGACATCACAAGCCATTCATATAATCCATGCTTGGTTTTAAACGCCGTTTTCCATTCGCCACCCTCCTTCATTTTGATATGATGGTAACCACTTTTAAGACAATCTCCAAATATATTTCCATTTTTACTCCATCATGGAGTAACTCCAAAATGGAGTTGGGTTTTACTCCAATATATTACTCCATTATTTACTCTAAAAATAGAATATTCTAAAAAGATTTTATTTTTAATTTGCTATTAATACATTCTAATTATAAAATTTACAAATTAATCTCATTTATTTTATTTTTAAAAACTTTCATAAATTATAAAATTAATTTTAATTAAACATTTATTAAAATAAAAAAGTTACATTACAAATATTTTAATGTAATCATCACCACTAACTTATTTTTCTTACAAATAATCCATTAGTTCATTCCAAAGTGAAAATAAAATTTTTTATATTTAATAATATCTCTAAAACAACCAAGAAACTTTTGGAACCGAATATTGTTATCATATTATATTTAGACATATGAGGGTAGAACTTCTCTTTCAACTCTCAAGAATAAAATTCCAAAAATTCAATTGTTAAAAGATTCAAAACCAAAATGGAGTTTGGAGGGGAAAATGGAGTAGGGTTGGAGATGCCATAAGATCAATCTTAGAAAACATGTTATCACCATAAAATTCATCAAGCATATCATCTAGATGAGGTAGAGGGTGTCGATACTTCACCATAATATTATTGATTGCTCGATAATCAACACACATGCGCCAACTGCCATGTTTATTTGGCACAAGTAAAACAGGAACGATTCATGGGCTCATGCTTTCTCGGGTATGACCCTTCTCCATAAGCTCATCTATTTGCCTTTGCAACTCCTTAGTCTCCATAGGATTATTTCTACAGGCTGGCCTGTTTGGAAGTGAAGCTTCGGGTACAAAACCGATTTGATGTTCAATCCCACGTATTGTTGGCAGCCCCTTGGGGTTCTCTTCTAGATAAACGTCCTTATAATCCTGCAATAAGGATGACATCTCACTCAGCAACACCGATTCAAGGTTAGTTAAGTTCGAAAGAGCTCCTTTAAATATAAATAACAACTTTGGTTGCTTAGAATAAAGAGACTTTTTAACATCTCCAAATTTAGCAAAGAAATTGGATCGTTTTGGAGTGTCTTCCTTCTTTTAGTTAAGCTGAAATTGATCTTGATAAACTTCTTGAGGTGTTTACGACACCATAAAAGTTTCCCTGCCATTAAACTCAAAGAATATTTGTTAGTGAAACTGTCATTCTTTACCTTGCGATCAGATTGCCAAGGTCTCCCTAGAAGTATATGTCAAGCCTCCATTGGTAAAACATCACATAGAATTTCATCTTTATACTTACCAATAGCTATAGGAACTATTACTTGGCTGGTCACGTTCATTTTGCCATTTTCATTGAGCAATTGAAGTGTATACGACTTTGGATGCTTCTTAACTTATATTCCAAGTTTCTAGACCATAATATTACTCGCCACATTAGTACAACTGCCTCCATCAATGATGAGACTGTAAACTTTGTCTTGAAAAAGACAGCGTGTGTGGAACAAGTTCTCTCTTTGCTCATGCTCTTCAGCCTTTGTTTGCATGTTTAGAGTTCTCCTTGCAACAATAAGTCACCATGAACTGGATTTTCTTCATGTTCTTCTTCAGTAGCATTCGCTTCTTCATCTTTTGATTCAAACTCACTATTGTCAAGAATAACAATAACTCTCTTGTTGGTGCAATCATTGACATAATGCCCCCTTCCATGACACTTACAACCGTTTATATCACGAGTCCTTGAGGTACAAGCTACCTGTTTTCTTTTATCCTTGTTGTACACATTTGGCTTAACTTCTTCTTTTGGCGTATGAACTGTCTTGTTATCTCTTGGATAAATTGTTTTCTCTTCTTTGAAGAAACTGGTTCTTTCAGCTCCAAATCCCGCTCTAGATTTTCCTTTTCGCTTGAGTTGCTGTTCAATTAGCATAGCTTTGTGAAGCATATCCTCTAGCTCAACATAATGTTGCATTTCCAGATTGTCTTGAATATCTCAATTCAATCCTCCAAGAAATCGAGGCATAATAGCTTCTCTATCTTCTGAAATATTAGCTCTTATCATAAGAAGCTTCATTTCTTGAAAATACTCTTCAACTGATCGATGTCCTTGAGTAAGCCTCCTTAGTTTTTGATGAAGCTCTCGGTGGTAATGACTTGGAACAAACCTTCTGCGCATGATAGCCTTCATTTCTCGCCATGTTTCTATTGGATTCTCTTCATTATGTCTTAAGGACGTTACTAATTGATCCCACCACTTCAATGCATAATCATAAAACTCTGTTGCAGCAACTTGCACCTTCTTGTGCTCTGAATATTGTTGACATTCAAAAGCAATTTCAATTTTTTTTCCCACTCCACTTATGCATCTGGATCAGCTCAGCCATGAAATGGAGGGATTTTTGGTTTGAAACCAACAAGATCATCTCTCGGAATTCTTCTTTCTTCTTGCACATGTCTATGCCTTTTGTGGTTATTCCGATAAGAAGAGATGCTGATGTTATAGTAATTATCAGCCTCTACTTGGTTGTTCTTGATTACGTTGTCCTAACAACGCTTGAATTTGTCTTAGGCTCTCAATTGTTGCCTCGCTTTGTTGCTGGATTTCTTGTCTGAAAGTCTCAGTTTGTTGATGGTTTACGTGCTGTAAGTCAAGCCGCACAACTTCCATTCGAACTTGAAGTTCTCGTTCCATCTTGCTTGTGACTGCCTTTACTAGAAGCTTATATTGTGTACTGAACTCCTCATCGCTTACATCCATCATGGTTTTCTCAAACACAAGAAACACAAAACCAGTAACTAGTTCTAAAGAAAATGATTGATTAAAAATAGAACAAATTATAACACACTTCAATCAATATCTAGCAACTTAGTAGATTCTAAAATTTTCTTTTAAAACCAAAAAAAGTTTGTTCTAATGGATTTAAACAACCTAAAACAAGTTCTAGATTGATAAAAACACTATTATTTTCGTTCAAACCTTCTAAACACAGCACTGGAACTCAATAGTCACTTTCTTCTAACACAATTGAAATAGATAGAGATAGAAAACTCAACTTCTAGAGCTGCTCTGATACAACTTGATGAGATCTTGGGGAGATCTTCCCTAGACCGAACTCTAGAACTGAATGAGATAGGGACAAGTCTTGCTGTTCAGAATTGAACACAAGGGATGTGGATGATGGATCACACAAGAGTTGCGAAAAAGCTCCTGATTTGATCAGTTATAAACTCAATGGAAACACCAAAGAATTCTGAGAATTTCTGCTGGATATACACTACAACAAGTGAACAACTTTTTGAAAGAGATTTTATTAAAAAAAGGTTGTTGTTGTTTCTACTACAATGGCCATGAAAATATAAAGAGAAAAGAGA
>OVAN01000631.1:20059-54177 GCA_900406275.1 Anastatica hierochuntica
GAAATATTCCTTGGCTTTTATCTTCAACAAATGGGCAATTGTGAAGTGAAATAGTTGCCTCGTTAAAAACCTTGTCAAGAAAACCCATTAGAACAAAACTTGACAAGGGAAAAAGAGTACAACCAAGACACTCTTCCCATTTGTTGAGATCACTTAGCTTGGATAGTGATTATAGTGCTTTCGTTGATTCTTTCTCCACTCCGGATCAGTTCTGTTTCGTGGCTCCAAGTGTGCATAAGAATCCTTCCTATTGTTGCCTTGAGTTCCTTAGCCTTAGCTCGAGTTATGGGTCCATTTTAAATGGTCAGCGCTTCCTCAGCTACATGCTCTTCTTTAAGCTCTGGTTCTTGCTCCAGCTCAGTTGTAGCTTCCATGATCATATCAATCTTGCTTTCCATGTAAAGGATATGGATCATCGAATTGTGAAACAGGCTTTCCAAGATCATATTTTAAAAGGGACAACTTATGGGAGACTTAAGGTGAATCATATGGAACTGTGTAATGTAGTTACTTTAAGGACTGGAAGACAATTACATTCTATGAGACAAGAAATCTCACCCAAAAGGAAAGGAGCTTTTTGAATCTTTAAAGGAGAAAGAAAAGGAAACAAGATATGGTAGAATGAGGCAGTAGTTGTGGAAGGACCTAAATAAAAAGTGGAAGACCAAAGAAGCTACAAACAGAGGTGGTCATTGTTTATTGCTTCTATTTGTCTTATGTTTTCTTTATTTAATCTTATGATATCTGGTATATGTTGCAGATTCAAGCTGAGAAGATTATTATATTGTGTTTTTAATATGAATGAAACTTATTTGAGCTTGAATTTGTATATTTCGTGTTCAAACAAAACTAAAATCAATACCAAGAAAAGAAAAACAATTCATAAGGGCATGTAGCTCTTAGCTTGTCCAAACTGATCAAGCAAGTACTGCATTTCTAGTTGCTTCAAGTGGTACCCTGCCTTATGTCTCCTCTAAGCACCAAGTGTCCCAACCACATGTCAAGAAGCCTAATCGTTAGTGAAAATCTAACGGTACGAAAGGTTAACAATACTCCAAGTGGAATTGGGACATTTTGGAGCGGTTCACCGACAAAACTTTTGAAGTATTTGGAGATAGAGTATATAATCAACAGTCTTCTAGTGACTAGCAACCTGAGGAAAGAGTTGTTATTTACTTTTTCTTTTTTGTACGATGTTTTTTGATTGTGTCTTTTGTATGGACAAATATTTGATTGTGTTTATCTTTGAATGTGTCACTTTTGTATGAACGTAACTACTAATGTATCTATGTAAACTTTGTTTGTTTAAGATGTTCCTATTATTGTTAATTGAGAATAAATAAGCTCCATTCTTAATCTTAAAATCGTAAAATCAGTTCAATTAATTCTATAACATCAATTCAATCTCCAAAATGACATGATTCAAAACATAAATTCAAGAAACAAAAGACTGAACATTCGTTCACACATAAACAAACCAAAACACATATTGAAGAATATGACTTTGAATTCTTCCGCATTGCAATTATGCCACCAATAACAAACAAAAATTCAATAGAAGAAGCTATGAGCACATTACGGTGGACCATACTCCATTCTGCTAAAATCAAGACCTCTCGCTTCAGCTCTTCATACTCATATCTAATTTTCTTTAGCTCGTCCACTACTTCACACTTATTTTTTGATCACCACACCATCACCCTCTTGTTGAACTGAACCAACCATTGCTCTCGACCTTTTCAACTCTTCTTTTTCTCACGAATTACCTCTCTAGCCTTTAATAACACAACATGTTGCCATCCATGTGGCATCACCATGTCTAACAAGCATAAATACTTGCATAACTCGTACCCATCAGGTCCATTATGGCCTGTACATGTATAAAATATTCTTCTGGAAGTTTTGCTAGTCCAACCTTACACAATCTGAGTTGGACAATTACAATAACACAAGCCTACATAGTCGTTAACTTGCTGAAAACTTCCAGAACTTCTAGTGCTAGCCTTCTTTCTCTTCTCTCAGAATCGCTCTCTGTGTCTTTTCTTCTCTTAATGAGATCATGGAAAGCACAAAGGAAGTAGAGCTTGTAGCTGAGGATGTATTGACCATTCCGAATGTCCCATAACTCGTGCCAAAGCTAGGAAGCTCAAGGAAGCTATAGGAGGGATGCTTGAGCATGCATGGAATCATGGATAAGGTTTTATCCGAGATAGAGAAATAATTTCCAGAAATTATTTAACAACAATTCAAGCTGAACCAAGTTCAAAATGATTAATAGTGAGCAAGTAGCTCGTGCATACTCTTTTTCCCTTGTTAGATTTCTTTCGAGTGGGTTTTCCTGATAAGGTATTTAATGAGGCCACGAGTTTACATACAAGTCACTCATCCGTCAATCCACGGGTTTTCCCGATAACGTTCTTCTTATTTAGTATTTTTTTATCCAAACTTAGCATTTAAGTATCTCTTTATATTGCTGGTTGTATTTCCTAAGACTTGTGCATGTACAAGTCATTTAAGTCTTTCTCTTCTCTTTTTCTCTGTATAAGCCACGAAATTCCTTGTAGAAACTAAGCCATTTTTCGATCAAATTTCTTTGAGTTTTTACTCGTCTTGTTGGTGAGTGATTCCCAGCGAATTTTGATCTGATTTGGCGGTGTGTAATATCCATTCAAATTTGTTCTAGGATAAGCGAGAGTCTTCCGCAACTCTTGTGTGGCCATTCGATCCATCTCCCTTGTCTTTAAAGTTTCACGGTTTCGTAACAACAAGGCTTATCCCCTCTCTCAACTGTTATAGAGTCCAGACCCTCAGAGGATCATATCATCTCTTTTGTACAAAGTAACAAAGAAAAAAAAATATAATTATCAAATCGTATTAGGAATTTAGGTTATAACATTTTTTTTTTAAATTTTCAAAATCTAAGTCACATGTCTTACTAAAAAACAAAAATAATTATACGAGGTTAAAAGAGCCATTAACAGAGTCGACAATGCCGTTTAACAAATGATCAACACGAATTATAATGCGATTTTTCCCACTGAAATTGTGAAAATATTAAGTTCAAATAAAGAGCATCCAATACAATACAAAAAAAAGAACCCGAGAAAACTAGTAGGCATCTTTGAAATAGGTTCCACTAGAACCAAGACACAGCAGACAGAGGCCATCCAATCCTAAAAGGAAGGATTACGAAAGAAAAAATAGAACACATATGCCACTAGCTTAAGACCATACACCATTTCCATAGGGAGAGACACAATTCGCATCATCACTTATTCTTGTACTTAGCCAAACAAGTCCATCAACAGCAATGTAGGATTGAAAGTGGTTTGTATCCGTAACACTTTTGGCTAGATCATGAGTAATAGTGTTGTTGTCTTTAGCTACCACAACCAAACGACGAAAGATGAATACCCGCAGTAGTTTGGAAGTCTCCACGAGTAAGATCCAAAATAGAGAGAATTTAAGAGAAGGAGAATTCAAAGATGATTTTTGATGGATTAATGTTCGAAAAATGCTCAACAACCTAAAATATTCCTTGTATCTCAACATCTAGAACATATGAGGTGAATAAAAATGATCTATGACCATGATTGAGACAAAGGCCGTGATGATCCCGTAGCAACCAATATACACCAAAATAGGTTTTGTTCTGCAACCAAGACACACCAATAATGCATTTGAAAAAAAACCAAAGGGAGGAGGTCACCATATATGTCTAGGAACCTGTGGTAGAGCTATACCCGTTTCAGTAGACACATACGAGTGATTACTAGATGTCCAAAGCTCAGCTTCTTCTTTTGCTTTTTCAAAGATTGTTACATCATTAGAAGATTTTTTTTCAAAGATTAACATGTTCCTTGCTTTCCACAGCTCCCAAAGTAACCAAGGAAAAACAGAACTAATGAATGAAGAAGAGTGCATATTCTTGCTTACCTGTCATAGGTGGTGAATGTTTAAAAACACATAATTTTAGGAGAAACCATTAAGAGGGATCAAGATGGGTATAAGTGACTAAACTTGCCGCTCTTTATCACATATGAAGTGACATGGTAAATTGTTTCAGAGGTAGTACTACAGCATAACAAGTAGGGTTAGAGACTATTCCCCTTGATTGAAGTCTTTCAAAAATATCCAATGCCCCTGCTAACGCTTTCCATAAGAACTGCTTAATCTTTGGCAGGGTTGGGAATTTTCAGATTTAAGACGAAATATTTTCTCCAGAAGAGACAAAGTATGATTCTCCTCATCTTGATAAAACGACTTCTCTTCACATAGCTTGTATCCGCTTTGAGAAGTGTAAGAACCAGTTTTCGTGTAAGGCCAAACAAAGGAATCATCTAAGTCTTGCGACGTTTTAAGTTTAAGAATATCCTCTGCATCTTTTTTTACAGAATTGTTGATGTATGTTCACTTCATTCAATAGGCCCTTACGTTAATCTAAGAGTTGGGTTACCTTCATATCCAAGCTGATACACTCATCATAGCATAAAGGGGGTCCCGATTAAGAGTTGAATAGCCAATTAACGAGCCAAACGAATGTATTATTTCCATTCACAATAGATTTCAGCGTTCATTTTTGTTATGAGTTCTCGGGCAAACAAAATACTTTGCTAAGCATACGAATGTGTTCTACCTTCTAAATGGTCAAAGAAGGACTTATCTTTAAAGTAGCAATTCTTGAAAACATGAGCAAGTAAGGAGAGTGGTTGTGACCGTATTCTCCATGCTTGCTTGCCTAATAAGGCTTGTTTGAAACCACCAATGTCATGGAAACCCAGCCCCCCATCACCATTTTTCCGACTAAGCTTCCTCCAAGCAACCCACGAAAGTTTCTTTTTGTCCACCCCATTTATCCACCAGAACTAATGAATCACACTGGTGATCTTTTTACAAGGATTTTGAGACAATTTTAAGCACGACATCAAAATGCATTTTTGATGGTTTAAGTTGTAATGTTTCTCATTTTTGAGGTTTAAAGCGGGAGTAAAATAATTTGAAAGTTTAAAGTGTATTTGTCATGTCACTTTGAAGGTTTTTATGCAATTTTAACAAAATAAAAAATATTCTCTTCTCGAACACATCTTTTCTGTATTGCACAAAACCCTAACTAGATTTATCCAGAACAATGGCAGATGAGAAGAAGTACAAGCCCTGACAATGGCCCTGTGTTTTTGAGTCCAAGTATCCTCTTATAGTGGTTATGATCATACTCGACGCAGTTGGTTGGGTCGAGCTTTGCAACGCCACTACCGTTTTCGACGTCTACCGTCTAATTCAATATGACATCTCTGACGTTTCTTTTTGGCTCACGTTTCTTCTTTCTTAACCACCATTGATGCAATACAGACTGGACAAGTAGCTGAGCTAGAGTTAAGTGATAACGAAGATGAAGAGAGCATGGAGAATGAGTTGGCGAATAAAGAGACTAATATGATCATGAGGAGCAACAAAGATAATAAATAACCACCAAGAGACAACCGAACTGAATCAATATCAAGATGGCGTCTTCTACATTATTTGAAGGACTTAATAAGCTGATTTATGAAGATTTGGACATGGAAAACATTCGGAAATCAACCCAAGTTGTTAACTATAATGTCCAACCCATTTTTATGAAGTTTCGAGTCCAAAAAGAAGCCAAAACAAGTGGATTATTTCCTTGAAAAGAAGAGTGACGAAAATCAGAGAATTAATTGCTAGAAGCTCTTCTCTCTCTTGCATGCAAGGAGTATTTAATTCAATGTCCACCTCTCTCCTTCATGCATTGTTTTTATTTAATTCTACATGATTTCCTAGACCATTAATTATCTAGATTTGTTTACAAGTTTAGTTTCCTATAAATAAGTTGTAATCTCTATTTAAATAAGATAAAATTTTGATTATAATTTTTGAAAACTTTGAGAGTGATTCTCTAGTTTACTCGGCCTAGGTGTGATGCCAAAGCCAAAACCGGTAGAGGTGCGATGCTGATGTTATCCGGCAGTATCAAGTATTTTTCCGCGAATACTTGTGTCGCCATTCGAATTCCCCACCCTAAAGTTCTGGTTGTTCGAGAGATTCGGGCATCCATTTCGTTTAGGATTTATCCCCGCCAACCTTTAAGTGCCGATTCCCAGGAGGGTTCTTATCATTTGGTATCAGAGCACACTTGAAGGTTCAGCATTCGATCATCATATTTTCATCTTCCATCTTTAATACTTTAAAAAAGGTAAACGAAAGAAAGCTCCAACGTCAAGGTCGATCCTATCATCCTAGAAGATTCAGATTTGAGGACAAATCTTTTTGAAGAAAGGGAGATTGATATGATCATGGGGAGCAACAAAGACAATAAATAACCGCCAAGAGACAACCGAACTGAATCAATATCAAGATGGCGTCTTCTACATTATTTGAATTACTTAATGAGTTGATTTATGAAGATTTGGACATGGAAAATATTCGGAAATCAACCCAAGTTGTTAAATATAATGTCCAACCCATTTTTATGAAGTTTCGAGTCCAAAAAGAAGCCAAAACAAGTGGATTATTTCCTTGAAAAGAAGAGTGACGAAAATCAGAGAATTAATTGCTAGAAGCTCTTCTCTCTCTTGCATGCAAGGAGTATTTAATTCAATGTCCACCTCTCTCCTTCATGCATTGTTTTTATTTAATTCTACATGATTTCCTAGACCATTAATTATCTAGATTTGTTTACAAGTTTAATTTCCTATAAGTAAGTTGTAATCTCTAATTAAATAAGATAAGACTTTGATTAAAATTTTTGGAAACTTTGAGAGTGATTCTCTAGTTTACTCGGCCTAGGTGCGATGCCAAAGCCAAAACTGGCAAAGGTGCGATGCTGATGCCATCCGAGAGTATCAAGTATTTTTCCGCCAATACTTGTGTCGCCATTCGAATTCCCCACCCTAAAGTTCTGGTTGTTCGAGAGATTCGGGCATCCATTTTGTTTAGGATTTATCCCCACCAACCTTTAAGTGCCGATTCCCAGGAGGGTTCTTATCAGAGACTGAAGAAGACCAAGATCCATTTGTTTTCTCTAATGGGCCTGTTACCAGATCTTAGACAAAAAGGCTTCAGAACCAAATTGCCACATTGGCTTATTCATGACCAATTCAGATTTTAGATCAAGAAACAAACCAAGATTTAACCAAGACTTTCAACCATTCGGTTTTCAGCTTGGTTTAGTCGAATTATCTGTTGGATTTTAATTGGTTTTCAGGCTTAGTTTATTTTCTTAATTTAGGGTCTAATTTTAAGCCCAGGTTTTAAGAGGTTGTTGAAATCCAATTCCTTTTAGGAGAAGGAATTTTGTGATCACCTTTAGGGTATTAGGAGTTTATTTAAGCTTTGTTTTTCACAGACTTGTAGATCATCAAGAGTTTTAAGTTTTAATCTAAGTTTTCTTTCTGTTTCTAAAGAAAGTGAATCTCTGTTCATCGTTGAACAAACTGAATTGCTAAAGAGTTATTGATCATCATAGAGTTAATTCTCTAGATCTAGGATAGAACTATCCAATTCAACTCCAACGAAAAACATATCCTAATTTTCGCAGACTTCTTTCTAAAATTCAGATCTGAAACTTCTGTTTCCTTGTTCAGAAGATCTTGGGTTGCATCAAGTGGTATTAGAGCAATCTGAACACAGGAAAAACTTGAGTTTTGTGTTTGAACTCTGCGAGTTTTTTTTCGGTTTTGGGGAAATTTTTTTTTCTGTTATTTCTTTTCTTCTCTTCTATCTTAAGTCTGCAAAGGTTTTGGATACAAGAACAACTTCATAAAAAAAAGAAAGAGAAAGCTAAAAAAAAATCTGAAAAAGCTGAAGAGAAATCCAGTTTCTTGTGGTAAAGGGGTTGCAGCTGTAACTTCCGCTACAAGTTTCAATCCTTTGCAGTTGTTACTCTTTTCTCTCTATCTTTCTGTTATTGGGATTTAGGGATTTGATTCTGAGGTTTGATTTGGTTTTTTTCTTTGCTGAACTTTGATTCACAAAATTTTCAGGAAAGAAACACCCAAAAAAATCGTGTGATACACTGTGAGGTTGAGAGGCTTCGGCTATATTTTACTAATCTAACAAGTTTGTTTGAGTTTTATTGGTTTTTTTTTTCTGGTTTTTGGACTAAAATTTTCGGACCTTTCAATTAAAGTTGCCGAGTTTTAGTGCTGGAATTTGTTTACTTAACGAATTTTATTTGAGTTTTTGGTGATCTTTGCAGAACCATGACAGGTTCTGAAAAGGATTCGCAAAGTTCACGAGAACCTCCACCTGTGCAACTTAATAAGTTGTATATCGAAGCAATTACTGTTGAAGTCATTAAAGCTATGAATAAAGCTAATATTCAGACTTCTTCTAACAATGAACGTGTTGTGCAGGAATAGCAGGCTGCTCGAAGGTGAAAGAAAAACGTGAAGGCAAGAAAATCATGGGGGATACCTCTTATGCTGCTGTGTATTCTAACGAGGAAGATGAATTGCTTCACGATCTAGCCGAGTTCTCCACGCCTAGAAGGCCAGCAAACCGACGAGCACATATTCGCGATGAGGACATGATGCTAGGCCACTACACTCCACGGAGAGGACAAAGACAAGCTCATGTGCTAGCAGCTGATGATAGTCTGGGAAATCTAAAGATTTAAATTCCATCTTTTGACAGGAAAACTGATCCTGATGCTTATTTGGAATGGGAGAAGAAGATGGAGAATGTCTTTGATGTTCAAAACTTCTCTGAACAGAAGAAGGTGCGGCTGGCAGCAACAGAGTTCAGCGGCTATGCACTCCATTGGTGGGATCAAATCGTCACTACCAGACACAGGAGAGGAGAAGCTCATGTTGCTTCTTGGTTTGGGCTCAAAACGCTTATTAAACGACATTTTGTACCTGCTCATTACAACAAAGAGGTACATCAAAAACTTCGTAGACTTACTCAAGGACTAAAATTTGTTGATGATTATTTTCAGGAGATGGAAACTCTTATGATACGAGCTGGTGTCGATGAGGATGAGAATGCAACAATGGCGCGTTTTCAGGCAGGTCTAAATTGAGAGATTCAAGACAATCTGGAAATGTACGAATATGCTGATGTTTATGAGCTGTTGCATAAAGCTAATCTTATAGAAAAGAGGCTGAAAAGAAAGGTTACTAGCCGAAAATTTTCAAGCAATTTTTGGTCTCCCAGACCTGAAAACAATGGCGGCAAACCAAAGGAGGACACAAAGACATTTTCATGCAACGACAAGAGCAAACTAACTTCTAATCTTTCACGTGATGTTAAGTGTTTCAGGTGCCAAGGTTTTGGACATTATTCGAGTGAGTGCACCAACAAGAAGGTCATGCTAGTTCTGGACAACGGAGAACTTGTTTCAGAAGATGAGAACTCTCCAAGTTCTGAGGACGAATCCGTTAATTATCTTGTATATGGACAATTAATGGTCAGAAGACGATCGCTGGCTGTACAATCTACACCGTCATAGACTGATCAAAGGGAGAATTTATTTCATACTCGATGTTTAGTTTCTGATAAAATTTGCAGTTTGATTATTGATAGTGGAAGTTGTACTAACGTTACGAGTGAATGCTTTGTAGAAAAAGTAAGACTGAAAACGAGATCACATCCCACGCCATACAAGCAGCAATGGCTGAATGAGAGTGGCGAACTCAAGGTGAGCAAACAGGTGACGGTTCCCTTGAGTATTGGACAGTACAGTGATGAAGTGATTTGCGACGTTTTGCCAATGGATTCAAGTCATCTTCTGCTGGAAAGACCATGGCAATTCTATAAGAAGGCTATTCATGATGGTTTTAAGAATCGTTATTCTTTCCAACATCATGATAAAAGGATCATGCTCGCTCCTTCGTCACCACAGGAGGTGTATGTCGATCAACTGCATCTAAAACGACAAAAATCGGAAGCTGGAAACACTGTGGTAGCCACGACATCAACAAGTAAGAAAGAAGTTCTACATATAGCTAAGTGATATTACTAAAGCTATGCATCTTTCACAGCCTTTGTTATTGGTTATTTCTAAAGGACTAATACTTTCTGCTGAGCTTTCACCGGAGCTTCCGAGTGATCTTAAGAAATTATTGCTGGAATTTGCAGATGTTTTACCTGAGGAAATGCCGCCTGGTTTGCCTCCTATTCGTGGAATTAAGCATCAAATTGACTTCGTTCCAAGAGCTTCTATACCCAATAAGCCTGCATATAGAGCAAATCCGGAAGAAACTAAAGAGATGCAGCGACATATTGATGCTTTAATGGAGAAAGAACACATTCGGGAAAGCCTAAGATCTTGTGCAGTACATGTTCTACTCGTGCCTAAGAAGGATGGAAGCTGGCGCATGTGCATCAATTGTAGAGCCATCAACAATATCACTGTAAAGTATTGACATCCTATTCCTCGATTAGATAATATGTTAGATGAACTGCATGGATCCTGTGTGTTTTCTAAGATAGATTTGCGTAGTGGTTATCATCAGATTAGAATGAAAGAAGCTGATGAATGGAAAAGTACATTTAAGACTAAATATGGATTATATGAATGGCTTGTTATGCCTTTTGGAT
Source organism: Anastatica hierochuntica (assembly GCA_900406275.1). Lineage (NCBI taxonomy): Eukaryota > Viridiplantae > Streptophyta > Magnoliopsida > Brassicales > Brassicaceae > Anastatica > Anastatica hierochuntica. The sequence continues at coordinate 30,620 of OVAN01000631.1, forward strand.
TGACGAATGCACCTAGTACATTTATGCGTCTGATGAATGTTTTGCGCTAGTTTATAGGTCATTTTGTTTGTTGTTTATTTCGATGACATCTTGATTTATAGCAAGAACATGGCTGACCATATTACTCATCTGAAATCAGTTTTAGAAGTACTTAGAAAAGCGGCACTGTTTGCTAATCTAAAGAAATGTACTTTAGGAACGGATCACCCTGTCTTTTTAGGATTTCTTGTGACAGCACAGGGAATCAAGGTGGATGAGGAAAAGATAAAGGCCATTAAGGATTGGCCGAGCCCAACAACCGTGGCAGAGGTGAGGAGCTTTCACGGGCTGGCTGGTTTCTACCGTCGGTTCATCAAAGACTTCAACACCTTAGCAGCACCACTTACAGAAGTTATCAAGAAAACTGTTGGATTCAAGTGGGAAAAAGAACAAGAAGATGCTGTCCAACAGCTGAAAGGGAAGCTAATTAATGCTCCTTTGCTTGTTCTACCTGATTTTTCTAAAACATTTGAAATTGAATGCGATGCTTATGGTGTAGGAATTGGAGCTATACTGATGCAAGAGAAGAAGGTCATTGCCTATTTCAACAAAAAACTCAGCTGACCGAGACTGAATTATCCGACATATGACAAGGAGTTGTACGCGCTAATTTGGGCTCTTGAGACTTGGCAGCACTACCTTTGGCCTAAAGAGTTTGTGATCCATACTGATCATGAGTCTCTTAAGTACTTAAAGGGACAACACAAGTTGAATATACGGCATGCTAAATGGGTGAAATTCATTGAGACTTTTCCTTATGGGATCAACAACAAACAAGGTAAAGAAAATGTGGTTGTTGATGCATTGTCTCGCAAGTATGTTCTACTTTCGGCTTTAGAGACTAAATTGTTAGGCTTTGAGAACGTGAAGTCATACTATGCAGATGATCCTGATTTCCAAGAACATTTTAGAGCTAGTGACAAACATTCTAGTGGTTTTTTTATTTACCTAACGACTTTTTGTTCTTTGGAAACCGTTTGTGTTTACCACGTTGCTCTTTGAGAGATTTATTGGTCAGGGAATCGCATGAAGGCGACCTATTGGGAAATTTTGGAGTGGATAAAACGTATCACGTGCTGAAAGAGCACTTCTACTGGCCGCATATGCGGAAGGATATGGAGAAATTTTTCAAACGATGCATCACCTGCGCACAAGCTAAGTCCACAAACACCTCGCAAGGTTTGTATACTCCCTTACCTATTCCAACGAGTCCTCGGGTTGACATTTCTATGGATTTTGTGTTGGGATTGCCTAGGACAAGAAAGGGTAGAGATTCAATCTTCTTTGTTGTAGATAGATTCTCTAAGATGGCTCATTTTATTGCTTGTCATAAGACTGATAATGCTGTGAAGGTGGCTGATTTGTTCTTTACAAATGTTGTTCCTAACCTAGACCATGGAATGCCTAGAACCATTGTTTCTGACAGAGATACTAAGTTTCTTAGTTATTTCTGGAAAACTCTATGTTCTAGATTAGGGACTAAGATACTGCTTTCTACTACATGTCATCCTCAAACTGATGGAGAAACTAAAGTAGTTAATAGGTCTTTGTCTGCTTTACTGTATTCTGTTGTGGGAAAGAATTTAAAATCTTGGGAAGATTGCTTGTCACATGTTGAATTTGCATATAACAACTCGGTCAATAAGACCACCAAATTCTCGCCATTTCAGATAGTATATGGGTTTAGTTCTTTGACTCCATTAGATTTGATTCCTTTACCTCTGAAAGAACAAACTAATCTTGATGGAAAAGCCAAGGCCGAGTACATTGTATCTTTGCATGAACAGGTTAAGAAGAACATTGAATCAAGCACTGAGGCATATGCAAGACACGCCAATAAGAGGCGCATGGAACTGATACTGGATCCTAGAGATATGGTTCTAATTCGGCTAAGGAAAGAAAGATTCCCAGAAGAACGATAGTCCAAGCTGAATAAACAGACAGATGGTCCTTTCAAAGTGTTGGAACACATCAACAATAACGCCTATAAGATTGATCTTCAAGGTAAGTATATTGTGAGTTCAACCTTTAATGTTGCTGAATTGATTCCTTACCCTGTAGGAGCTGCGGATTTGAGGGCAAATCCTTTTAAAGGGGAAGGGGATGATGCAATACAGACTGGACAAGTAGCTGAGCTTGAGTTAAGTGAAAGCGAAGATGAAGAGAGCATGGAGAATGAGCTGGAGTTGGCGAACAAAGAGACTGAAGAAGACCAAGATACATTTGTTTTGTCTAATGGGTCTATTACCAGATTTCAGACAAAAAGGCTTCAGAACCAAATTGTCACATTGGTTTATTCAGAACCAATTCAGATTTCAGATCAAAAAGCAAACTAAGATTTAACCAAGACATTCAACCATTCGGTTTTCATCTTGGTTTAGTCGAATTATCTATTGGATTTTAATGGGTTTTTATACTTAGTTTATTTTCTTAATTTAGGGCCTAATTTTAAGCCCATATTTTAAGAGGTTGTCGAAATCCAATTCCTTTTAGGAGAAGGAATTTCGTGATCACCTTTAGGGTTTTAGGAGTTTATTTAATATTTGGTTTTCACAGACTTGTAGATCATCAAGAGTTTTAAGTTTTAATCTATGTTTTCTTTCTGTTTCTAAAGAAAGTTAATCTCTGTTCATCGTTGAACAAACTGAATTGCTAAAGAGTTAAATCTCTAAGAGCTTCTTTATTCTTGATCATCATAGAGTTAATTCTCAAGATCTAAGATAGAACTATCCAATTCAACTCCAACGAAAATCAGATCCTAATTTTCTCAGACTTCTTTCTGAAATTCAGATCTGAAATTCATAGCCCTTCTTGTAACCACTGTTTATTCTTATAGTTTCCTGTGTACATTGCATTTGGAAATGAAGAGACTGATGCTATATTAAGAAAATTACGCACTTGGTCAGCAAGCTACTGCAACCACAGGCAGGTTAGTCAATTACTTGTCAATGAATCTCTGAATTATCATGAGATGTTTCATGTTTGTAGTCATACGCCTTTGAAAAAATCTTTCAAAATTATGAAAATGATGTTTCGTAGCTTCATGATTGGGGAAGCTATTTATTAAACACTTAATCTCCTAGCACTTCTTGTCCATGGAAATATTCTTCGATCTATATGTACTGGTATTATCTTATTGTTTATTTCCAAGGAATGCTTTATGGATGAACCTTTATTTCCATATGTATTTCATCCTCTAACCATTTTCAGATATAAGCTTGTTATCTTTGTACAGAGCCTTGGAAAATTGCATCTCCCATCATCACAAATATACAGGTAACTCGTTGAATTATATTCATTTATGATAATGCCATGCTATATTTGATATATATGACAAGTGGCATAACCTTCTCTTTCTTGTTTTCAGCAGTTAGCTAAGTCAATTTTGGAAACCTTAGATGGTGGTATTTAAGATGAATATGGTTACCATGAAAGCCTGTAGCCAACTCGGTTGTTGAACTCTGATGACCTCGTATGTTGTAGTATGTATATTTCCATCCTACAGTCCAATTTCCCTACAATGCAATATTTCCTCATTATAGTTTGTGCTTTCATCATCTTTGTAAGATAAGTTTACGCTTTTTCATTTTCAACCATTCAAAATATGACAAAGTTTTCTCATGTCTGGTATCATTGAATAAAGGTTGAACTTCACTTGTTTGTCTTAATTTTGATCTACACTCCTTTTTAACATATTGGAATGAATATGTGCTCCCAACCCCCCCCCCNCCCTCTCTATTTTTGCTGTGTTGTTTATTTTTTGATGGTTGACAGGGAGAAAGCCTGTGAGAATCTTGTTTGTGCAGGGATGACTTCCAGGATCAAGAGCAGATGGAGATTCCAACCAACTTCCAGCAATTGTTGTAGTCCCATCCTATGAAAACTTCGGAGCAGCTCCTGTATGTAACATTAGTAGTGGATATTCTTATTATTTTGGTAGTATGTTTCTAACTCACTTGTTTTTAGCTAGACTATCTTGCCAATAGTATGGCTGTCTCCTCGCTAGAGAAGACCTGAAGATCAAACCCACTCTTTTGTCAATAATCCTCCACCTAAAAACTCAGGAGTAGAAAAGCAGACACCTCCGGACTAGGCTGCCATCAAAGAGGGGAACCCAAAAAAAACGACTTGACCAATCACAGAGCCACAACCACTCTAAAAGGCAATGTTTAGTGGTAGAACCACATACGTAAAACCAACTTATATTATTCGACCCACCCATAAAAAATAAACAACTTACAACCTAAGACAGCGTATACACCTGAGAAAACTATCGCGAGACTTAACCCCAAAGAGTTAACATTTAATACCACTGAGAACAAGATATACCACACTAAATTAGAACAACAAAAAGCCTCAAAGCTACTCGGAAGTGCCATACCCGAGAAGCCGAGACAAACAGAGGCAAAAACAAAACAAAGTAGCACATCCACATAGATATCCAATTTCCACAAAAGACATCGTTGAGAAGAGATAAACCAACAAGACAAGATAGGAAAGAGTACTAACCGATTTTGTCCCAAGTCGATGCCAAGTCCAGAGACTCTACCATCCAACACAATCGCTGGATTTCATGCTGGAAGAGGGAAGTTGAAAACCACACGCCCCTGTCAGATCTGATGGTTGAGGAAAAAACAAAACTTTCAACTCTCAAGTCTAAACCCAAAAATCCGACTAATGTTCTCAGCCACCTTCTGAACCTCACCGCCCTTCCAAGAGATGTCTCCGCCAGACCATGTCTCTAACCAGAGAAAGAATAGGAGGAGACACTCCCACAAGTGACAACAAGAAAAGTGGGGTGTGGTGCTTCTTGAAGTAGTTAGACTATTTTCTACTCTCTACTCAAATCCCAAAACAAGAGGAAGATACAATTTTCTTGTTGTACTGACATCCGGTGGACCCTACCACTATGAAGGAACTCGAAAGGTACTTCTCAAATGTGATTCCACTGAAACCATATGGTTCCTGTACTTTTTTCATAGTTGCATTTGCAAACTTGTTGGTATTTTTCTCACTGTATCTTATGCAGTGGCTGAAGAGTCTTGATCACAGGATGCGTGACAGTATTGATTATGCCATTTACTGGAACAATGTTGGTTCTTGGAAGAATTAATTGTTGATACACATGTCAAAACCTCCTTATAACACCTATATAAAACAAATTTTCGAGGTAAAACCGATTGTGTATCCATTGTTGCAGTGACTAGCTATTTTAGTTAATTGATTAATGGACATATCTCTATAGGGCTTCTTTAATGTGGCAGATGACTTGGCTTTAAAGTTGCTTTGAAGCACAAGAAGATTAATATACCTAATTCTCGAGTGAGTCCAACAATTTACTTTTTGAATGATGCAATTAGGCTCGATCATGTATCTATCTATACTATAAAAGATGAAGGGAGCTCTCCATAAGATGACACCTCATCACTTTTTATTATTTATATTTCATTTAAAAAAACTTGTAAAATTAAATTTGTTACATTTAATTGATGTTTAAACACTTTTTTGATTTTTCATCTTCATACACTTAAATAGATTCACATGATAAATTTACAAACATCCTACTATATATTAAAAAAGAAGTAAGATTATTTTTCAATTGGCACGTATCATCCATAGGTTGATTTGAGGATTAATTGTTTCAATTTGATTGGTTGATTATTTTTATTTTCAACATTTTTCCTTTTTTTTTCCGACAAAAATAGATAATAAATCATGATCAACCTAATAAATATAGATTACACAATTTAGGTAATTTAACTGAATTAATTTTATGCGTTATATATGAAAAAAGCAATATTATGATACATTTATTTCGGTATATTATTCCGGTGAATAAATTATGGAAACAACTAATTACATTCGATAATTTATTATATATTGTTTACATAAATAATTATATTCGACAATTATGATTATTAAAATCATAAACATTGAATCTAATTAAAATATAATTAATACATTTTCAAATCATAATAATAACAAACTATTACATTATGGATGTTTTTCATTCCAAATAAAATCTTATGCATTTATTTGATACAATATATATGGAATATAACATTTAATTTAGCTTGGAAAATAAGTTTAGTAATTTATATAAATACAGTGTTTATGATTTAGCAAAATACATTCACAAAATTCGAGTCTTTCTAATCATTTTTCCTTTTGATTTTACTTTGATTGAAGAACACATACCTGTAATGATTAATGTGAATGTTCATGAGGTTATTATACCTCCTAATGAGTTTACTATTCAACACAACCTTTATATTAGCATTGTTTTTATTATCTTTTCTGTTTTATTTNCGTTTTATTTTTTTAGTGTCATGTATGTATGTGTATGTGTGTGCTTATGCAAGAGAGAGTGACAATATTGGTGTAATTATTGAGAGAGATGAGTCCATGGAATATAAGGTTTTCGGGATTTTCAATCTTGTTTGCAATTTGTTTTTGTTTTAAAGTATATTAAAATATAAGTTGTGTTGAAAAACTAACTTTATATTAAAATATATGTGTTGGAAATTTTGAGCAACTTTGTATGTGTATGCGTGTGTTTATGCAATAGAGAGTGATAATATTTGTGTGATAATATTTGTGTGATTATCGAAAGAGATGAGTCCATGGATTATAAGATTTTCCGTATTTTCAACTTTTTTGCAATTTTTTTGTTTTAAAGTATATTAAAATATAAAGGCTGCGTTGAAAAACTAACTTTTATATTAAAATATGTGTGTTGGAAATTTTGAAAATTTTTGTATGTGTATGTGTGTGTTTATGCAATAGAAAGTGATAATATTGGTGTAATTGTTGAGAGAGATGAGTCCATGGAAGATAAGGTCTTCCGGATTTTCAATTTTTTTTGCATTTTTTTGTTTTAAGGTATATTAAAATATAAAGGTTATGTTAAAAAACTAACTTTTATATTATAATATATGTGTTGAAAATTTTGAGAAACTTTGTATGTGTATGCGTGTGTTTATGCAATTGAGAGTGATAATAATGGTGTAATTATTGAGAGAGATTAGTCCATGAAATATAAAGTTTTTCGAATGTGTTTTAGTTTTTTTTCTTGTTTTGAAATTTTTTGTTTGAATATATATTTCCGGATTTAATATAGATTTCCGGAAAACCTATAGATTTTCAATATAGATTTTCAACACATTTTGTTTTAATATAGATTCTCAATAATTTTGACCAATCGTAAAAAATTATTTAAAGTAAACCTAAATAAAATTTTATGAGGGTTATGTATATATATATTTCTTATTAGATCATATAAAAGTATAGTAAATTTACGACCAATCATACAACATTATTTAAAATAAATATACATAAATTTTTATGAGGGTTATGTGTATATATATAATCAAAATATTAGTTTATATATATAACTATCTATAATATTAAAATATAATGAACAAATATTAGTTTAACAAACATTTTATATATAATCAATAACATAATTTATATGGGTAGTAGATATATGTCAAACTTTAATAATAGTTAATACAATTATATACTACTATAAAGAATGTTCTCATGTCCGCACAAGGTGCGGACCGATTAACTAGTTATTTTGTAAATAGATAAAAGATGAAGGGAGATGTCCATAAGATGACACTTCATAACTTTTTATTAATTATTTTTCATTTAAAAAACTTGTAAAATTAAATTTGTTACATTTAATTGATGTTTAAATACTTTTGTTGACTTTTCATCTTCATACACTTAAATAGATTCACATGATAAATTTACAAATATTATTTTGTAAATAGAGTTAAATTATGAAAATAAGATAATATTGTACTTATATGAAGATTTATTATGTTCAATAGATATTTTAATTTTCGAGTGAAAATAACAACCGTCATGGTGACAACAAAATATCTAAATCTAGAATAAATAATTGATCAACAAGAAAGTTTAAAGGCGTAGAAATTACACTAAAAATCATTTTAAAGTAGGTCAAAAATAAAATTATAAAAATGTAAGGCATAATTTTTTTCTAGAAAAACGATATGGAAAAAAATTATCAAAAAACGCAAAGAAAAAGTATGGAAACAAATACGCAAAGAAAAAACAAGCAAAATGATAAAAATACAGATGAAAAAATAAAAATAAAATAAAAGAACAAAAACATAAGATATTGAAAATAGATAAACACTAAAAATTAAGTGTAACATAAATTGTGCACTATTGAAATTGCGATTAAATAAGAAAATATGAAATAAGTAACTTGTAGAGAATTAATGAATGAAAAATTAGTATAATCATCAAGATAAAATACAAAGAAAAATATAATATAATATTAGCTCATAGATTAGTTTTTTTATATTATATTGTATTTCTCTAATATCATCTATAATAATAATATATAAAAGAAAACCCGTACATAGTGCGGATTCTCTCTTAGTATATCTAATTTTACGTGCCTTTTCTTCATATTGTCGAAATGCCCCTCTCATTACTTGAATGTTAATATGTTCTGTAGCATTGAAGTCTTTATGATAATTTATTTTTGCTTTGTTAAGTAATATAATTCCTCACTTCCTTTAATCATCTTTTGATTTAGGGATTACTTGAGTTATGCAGCTATAAAGTATTTTCTCTATTCATTTTTTTATATTGTAGTTGTACTATTAAATTCTTAAGGTTGCATGGGAGCAAGACCAGTTTTCAAGACTCAGAGTAACTGCAACCACTCTACCCCAACAATTTTAAGTTGGAAGTCTTCATGAATAAGATCCAAAATAGATGGAACTTATGCGGGTTTATAACGGTATCAATGACTTGAGCGAAGGAGAATTCGAAGATGATCTTTGATTTATTAATGTTCGAAAAATATTCAACAACCTAAAAAGTTCCTTGTAGCTCAACATCTAGAGCAGATGAGATGATTGAAAACGATCTACGACCATGATTGAGACAGAGGTCATGATGATCACGTAACAACAAATATACACCACAATAGGGTTTGTTCTACAACCAAGACACACCAATATTGCATTTGAAAAACCAAAGGGAGGAAGTCGCCATATATGTCTAGGAACCTGTAGTAGAGCCATCCCCGTGACAAAAGACACATATGAATGATTACTAGATGACCAAAGCTCAGCTTCTTTTTTTGCTTTTTCGAAGATTGTTACATCATTGGAAGATGTTTTGTCGAAGATTAACATGTTCCTTGCTTTCCACAGCTGTCAAAGTAACCAAGGATAAACACAGCTGATGAATGAATAAGAGTGCATCTTCTTGCTTACCCGCCATAGGTGGTGATTGTTAAAAAACACATAATTTTTTGAGAAACCATGAGGAGCGATCATGATGGGAATAAGTGACCAAACTTGTTGCGCTTTATCACATATGAAGAGAACATGGTTAACGGTTTTTTGGGGTAGTATTGCAACATTACAAGTGGGGTTAGAGACTATTCCCCTAGATTGAAGTCTTTCAAAAATAGCCAATGCCCCTACTAACGCTTTCCATAAGAAGTGCTTAATCTCTGCCAGGGTTAGAAATTTCCAGATTTGAAACGAAACATTTTCTCTAGAAGAGATAAAGTATGATTCTCCTCATCTTGATAAAACGACTTCTCTTCCCATAGCTTGTACCCAATTTGAGAAGTGTAAGAAAATGTTTTTGCGTAAGGCAAAACAAAGGAATCATTCACGTCTTTCGACGTTTTAAGTTAGAGAATAACCTTTGCATCTTTTTCACAAAATAGTTGACATATGTTCGCCTCATTCCATAGGCCCTTATGTTGATATAAGAGTTGGTCTACCTTCATATCCAAGTTGATACTCTAACAAAAGCATAAAGGGGGTCCCGGTTCAGAGTTAACCAGCCAAACAAATGTATTATTTCCATTCCCAACAGATTTCAGCGTTCATTTTCGTTATGAGTTCTCGGCCTAACAAGAATCTTGAGACAATTTAAAGGACGACATCAAAATGCCATTTTGATGGTTTAAGTTGTAATGATTCTTATTCTTGAGGTTTAAAGTGGGCATAAAAAAATTTGAAAGTTTAATGTGGATTAGTCAAGCCATTTTGAAAGTTTTTATGGAATTTTCACAAAACAAAAACGATTCTCTTCCCGAACACATCTCTTCTAGGTTGCACAAAACCCTTGATAGATTTTTCCATAAAAAATGACGGAAGAGAAGAAGTCCAAGCCCAGACAGCGGCCCTGTGTCTTCGAGTACATGAATCCTCTTGTAGCGCTTATGATCATACTCATCGCAGTTGGTTGCATCGAGCTTTCGGTGCCGCTATCGTCGTCGACGTCTACAGTCAAATTCAATATGACATCTCTGGCATTCCTTTTGGCTCACATTTCTCCTTCCTTAACCAACATTCCACTTCCCTCACCTTTTAACACGACACCAATATTACATGCTCTGTACTTATCTTTCAACTCCATGAGCTCGACATTGGTTTCATCCAAAGTAACACTTTTTTTTAGGATCATTGTAGTTAGGCAGTCGATTTAATTTGGATCAGGTTTCTTATATACATGTGGCTCTTTTCTAACTCCACTTATCTTACTTAGACTTTGAATATAATATTTGCATATTACATCTCTCAAAACCTGCCGCTTGGGGGATTGCCGATTTTTCTTCCCCAGACGTTTAGGACAAGAAACACCGGTGGTGGCAATGTTAACTCTAAAATCGAATTCAGAGAATTGTTAGCCCTACTTAAGAAACTACTTGCTCATGGAAACTACTTGTTCATGGAAACATACATGTGAGTGTTTTGTTTCATATGTACTAGTTAAGTTGAACGTCACCCCCTTTTTCTTTTGTTTCATAGCCCTTCTGGTAACCACTATTCCTTCTTATAGTTTCCTGTGTACTTTGCATTTGGGAATGAAGAGACTGATGCTATCTTAACTAATGTTAAGAAAAATGACGCACTTGGTCAGCACTCTATTGCAATGACATACTGGTTAGTCAATTACTTGTCAATAAATCTCTGAATTATCATGAGATGTTTCATGTTTATAGTCATACGCCTTTTCGAAAACGCTTTCACAATTATGAAAATAATGTTTCGCAGATTCAAGACTAGGGAAGCTATTTATTAACCACTTAATCTCCTAGCACATCTTGTCCATGGAAAGATTATTGGATATATATGTACTGGGTATTACCTTATTTTTTATTTCCAAGAATACTTTATGGATGAACCTTTAATTCCCTATGTATTTCGTCTTGTAACCATTTTCATATATAAGCTTGTTATCTCTGTACCGAAGCCTTGGAAAATTGCATCTCCCATCATCACAAACATTCAGGTAACTCGTTGAATTATACTCATTTATGATAATGCTTGTGAATTCACGTCTCAAGTTTTTGATAACTTTTGCATGTCCATAGGGATAAGTGTTTAGCATCCCGTTTAACATGTTCACACACATAATTGTTTAACTAAATCACTGATCATTATTTATGGATTGCTAGACCATTATTTATTAAATCAAAACTCCTAGTATCTACTTGGAGACATGCCATATGACATGCAACAACAATATTCGCACCGGGCCAATGAGTAACCATCCATTCTCCCCATCATAATTGATCATGGGTCTTGACCAAATATTTCCCATCTTAAATAATTTGGATGTGTTGTATATGTTCCAATTGCTCCACCACAGTGATTTAAGATGGGACCTCAAAGGAGGCTAAGCATATATGTTGGATATGATTACCCATCGATTATTAAGTAGTTAGAACCATCCACAAGGATTTATTCAAGGCTCGATTTTCAGACTATCATTTTAATGAGTATGTTTTCCCAACATTACGGGTAGAAAATAAACAGCAGGAAAAGAAATTGATTGGAATGAGTTATCTATTTCTTATCTTGATCCTCGGACTAAAGAGTTTGAATTAGAAGTCCAAAAGATAATTCATTTACCGAGCTTAGCAAATCAGTTGCGAGACGCATTTAGTGACCCAAAAAGAGTGACCAAGTCACATATACTAGCTGTGAATGCTCCAATTGGAATAAATGTCTCAGAAAGACAAAATCAAACTGCTAATGAGTTTAAGCTACGCATGAAGCGTGATAGACATGTCGGTTCCAAATATAAAAATCCTCGAAAAAGAAACAGAGCATAAGTTGGCAATGGTGAAACCGAGGAAATGATTACGAATGAAGGGACTCACGAAGAGACCTTAGACTTGAAAAAAGAAGAAACTCATGTACCTGATAATGAAGAGATCTCAATTAAATATGTCATCATAGGAATAAAATAGAACTGAAAGCAAATCGACGTCGATGATATTTTTGCATGCAATGTAGCAGTTGTTTTTATGGATGAGGATCAAGAATCAAAGTCTATTGCAGAGTGTACACAAAGAAAAGATTGGCCAAAATGGAATGAAGTAATAGATGCAAAATTAAAGTCTCTTGCAAAGAGAAAAAGTTTTGGACCAGTAGTCCATACAGCTAAAGGTGTAAAACCAGTAGGACACAAATGGGTTTTCGTGAGAAACAAGAACGAAAATGGTGAAGTTGTCAGATATAAAGCATATTTAGTTGCACAAGGATTCTCACAAAGACCTGGAATTGATTATGAAGAGACATACTCTCATGTGGTGGATGCAACTACTTTCAGGTTCCTTATTAGTTTGGCATTAAAGGAAGGACTTGATTTACATCTAATGGATGTAGTCACAACCTACTTATATTTTCCACTAGATACTGATATCTATATGAAGGTTGCTGAAGGAATTAAGCTACCATAAGCAGCTAATTCTATTTTTTGAGAGCATTATTGCATAAAGTTAAATAAATCTCTTTATGAATTGAAATAATCAGGAAGTATGTGGTATAATCGCCTTAGTGAATACTTGGTAAAAAAAGGCTGAAAAATGATCCTATTAGTCCATGCATATTTATAAAGAACTCGGGCAAGGATTCATTATAATTGCAGTGTATGTTGACGATTTAAATATCATTAGAACTCCTGAAGAAATTTCACATACAACGGAATAATTAAAGAAAGTGTTTGAGATGAAAGATTGTGGAAAAAGAAAGTTCTGTCTGGGATAACAAATATAATATCTAAGTAATGGAATCCTGGTGCATCAAATGACATACACAAAGAAGATCCTTAATAGGTTTTTATGGATCAAGCACATCCTTTTAGTAGTCCAATGATTTTAACATCACTTGATGTGGATAAAGATCAATTCCGTTCCCGAGCAAATAATGAAGAAGTACTTGGTCCTGAAGTACCATACTTAAGCGTAATTAAGGCATTAATGTACCTTGCTTGTCATACAAGATCTGAAATATCATTTGCAGTGAATTTTTTGGCAAGCTTTAGCTCATGTCAAACTCGTAGGCACTGGAATGAGATTAAACATAAACTTCGTTACCTTCTAACCCATCCACGTAATATTTAATTCGTTTTGAAAATGCAAGATATTTATCTGACCTCCACAATGCTTGATCGCAAACTAGATATGTGTTTACATATGGTGGTACTGCTATTTCTGGTTGTTCCATTAACAAAACTATTGCAGATACTTCTTCTAATCTTGCAGAGATATTAACTATCCATAAAGCTAGTCACGAATGTGTATGGTTAAGATTTTTCATTCACCATATACGAGAATATTGTGGTATATCTTCAGGGAAAGAAGATCCAAGAGTCATGTATGAGGACAATGTTCCAGCATTGCAACTTAAAGATGTATATATCAAAGGAGATAAAACAAAACACATAGAACCAAAGTTCTTCTTTACCCATGAACTGAAGAATAAGGGCGAGGATCGCGTTGTACAGATTCATTCAAGTGAAAATTTTGCAGACTTATTCACAAAGACACTTCCAATTGCCACCTTCAAGAAGTCACTCACCATATTGGAATGCGTCGTCTCAAAGATCTCAAGTGATGTACTCAAAAGGGGGAGTAATAAACGGTGCACTCTTTTTCCCTTAACTCTTGTTTTTCCCATTGTGTTTTCCTGGTAAGGTTTTTAAAGAGGTATCATTTTTAGCATATTACGAATCATTTTATTTTATTGAACATCCAAGGGGCAGTCTTATGAAAGCCTAATTAGGTGGATGTCCATATATTAAACCCATATTTTAGAATCTTCTAGAATTACTTGTTCCCTAAGTTTACTTATTGTACAAGTTGTACTTGATTTTCAAGGTAAAGCTAAGATCTCTTTCTACCCATATATAAAGGAAATATTACTCATGTATAAGACATCATCAATTCTCATATCTTCTCTCTTTTCATTACAGTGTTGTTGATGATTTTTTAAAAACTTTTGTCAACTAGAGAATTTATTAAAGAGAGGTAGAGTTGTACAACCATTTTTATTACATATGTTTGAGAATTAGACCTTGCCCTCTTAGCTAGAAGATCAGCTTGCTGATTTACTTCTCTCTTTGATAAAATGAAAACTGACTTTACCTCTGTCTGTAAGAAAAGCAATAATATCTATTACATTTATAGAAACACCTTGTAATGTACACTCAACTTCATGATCGTTAAGCATCCTCTTGAGACGGGAGTAGAGAGCAAGATTGTCCCTTACAAAAGTAATATGCTCAAACCTCAATCTATTCATATGATAGATTGCCTCTCTCAAAGCAGTAGCTTTAGCTTCTAAGGGAGAAGAGACCAGATCAATAGACATAGAGCCTTGAATAATTGGTTGATTAAAATCCTTACATAACATCCAAGTTATTCCTGCTTTCTCACGATACGATTGCCAAGAAGCACCTACATTACAGATATCATAGTTTATGTAAAACTAACCTGCAGTCGTTGACTTAAATTGGGAGGAACTGAACTTGTTTCCGGATCACCATTTTGCTTCCCTAAAATAGCTTTTCCATGGATTCATCTAAACAAATGCACTTTTGATAATATTCAGGATAAAGCATCTACGATTTTTGAAGACTATGTTGTTGCTCATTTTCCATATGTACCAGCCAATAAATGCTTCCAGGTGATATTTTTGACCCTCACGATTTTTGAAGACTATGTTGTTGCTCATTTTCCATATGTACCAGCCAATAAATGCTTCCAGGTGATATTTTTGACCCTCACGATTTTTGAAGACTATGTTGTTGCTCATTTTCCATATGTACCAGCCAATAAATGCTTCCAGGTGATATTTTTGACCCTCACGATTTTTGAAGACTATGTTGTTGCTCATTTTCCATATGTACCAGCCAATAAATGCTTCCAGGTGATATTTTTGACCCTCAGCTGTTTCCTAAAGATAAAAAATCCTTTGAAAATCATTGGTCAAAATGTAATGGAAAGCTTGCTCCTCATTTGAGCGTCTCAATAGTGCTAAATTCCAAACCGCTTGAGATACCCTAGATAGGAACAAAAGATTGTTCATATCCTCAATTTTTTTCCCCACAAGTATGACAGATTGGATATATTTTAAGGCCCTTTCATATTAGTTGAGAACCGACAAGTAAGCCTTCATTATTACTCTCCACCAAAAATGTTTAAGTTTAGTTGGGATATTCACTTTCTTAATCGCTTATTAAGATCCTTCTTGGTCTCATTTCGTCCTTGTGAAAGCTTCTTAAGCATAACACGATTCTCATCCTTTTTAGAACTGTTTGTGGCTTATTGAGGTGTTTGGTAGATATCTTATTTGGTGTGACCTAAAGATTGGCTAGGGAGGATACACTTTTCCTGTAGGTTTTCCATGTTTGTGCTCCAACAGGACATGTTAATGTTGTAAGGCTTGTATCCTTGGTTGTAGGGGTTTTGATAGTAGCATCCTTGGATGTAAGTAACCTCTTCTTTGCCATCATCACATAGTGCAATACCCATTTCTTGTGGCGACTCCGCATCTACAAAGTAAACTCCTCTTCTAGTTTGTTGCACTATATTGTCAATCTTCTCATTAAGCTCTTTTTGCTTTTCATCATATATGATCAGCCCTCTATAGGTTCTATCATAGTCCACTCAATCTAAATGATAACTTTGAGCCAAATTTTCTATTAGCTACTCTCCTTGATCAGCGGATAAACTAGCAAAACTCTTCATTAAGGCAATGTTCAAAGCTAGTCGATACTTCTCATGAATACCGAGATGAATGCTTTCGAAGAAGTTCTTCGCACCCTTTCCCTTGTAGAAGTGGGGGTTGTAAATTTCCTTTGACTTGGTGAAGGATTTGGTTGATGGCTTATCTATCATAGTCGATTTTTTTGTTGTGAAATCACCTTGGTCTCTTCATTGTAGAACAAATCCCAAACTCGATCCTTCTGGAAACTTTCATAAGCTTTTTCGTATTGAATCTTAGGCTTTGGCCTTGGGTACCACCTTAGACAAAGATGAGAAATCACCTTGGTCTCTTTACTGTACCACAATACACATTATCTCTTTTAGTTTTTAGTTTTGGGTAGGAGACTTTCTTATCCACTTTTTTAAGAATCAATTCCTTTGAGTCGAAGTTTATCACTGGTTGCCATGATAAAGGGTGTTCATAATATCATTGGTAACTTGGCTTGGTTGGATTTGGTATCAATCACCATAAAATCATTTCACTAGTGTGTTTTTCACCCTTAACTCAACATCCTCAAGTCTTCCCATAGGCATTTCTTTGAGGTATCTCCCAAAAAATGTGATCGGCACCAATCTTGAATTGGTATGGGAGTCCAAGTTCTGTAATTCTATCAAGAGATAACACGCTTAGACTTGCTTCAGTATCCGCCAATGCATATACAAATTGGTAGTCTTATAGTGCACAAGGGATCACAAATCGCCCTTCCACTTCACTCTTCTCTAGCATTTTCTCAGTCGCTCTAGTTGTTAGTATACCCTTCTCTTGCATAATATTTTTACACCATATCATATAACACCATTATTTTACCAATTTTCCTATGGATTTTGATATATTTTCTTAGTATTTTTACACAACTTTATGCAATAAGAGGTATTTTTCTTGTATTTACAGTGTTTTTAGTCATTTCAGGTCAAACTATGCATTTTATGGAGTTAACAATGCATTTCATTATCGTCCAAGAAGAATGCCTTGCCCACAATTGATTTTGATGGAATTCGGACAAGAGCCAGATATTTGAATTAACTTTTATCTCGAAGTAGTTTAATCTCGTTTGGAGCAGTGGAAAAAGAGTTACAGTGATGTTACTGGGGACTGGTCCAGCTGTCTCACATATGAATTGTGCGTAAAAAGGCCAAAACAAATGAAAGAAAACTAAGGTTTCAAACCAGACATTCACCAAACCCAAAGGACTCTATTACAAGTTTTCAAAAGCCCAATAACTTAACCCAAGACCCAAATTGTTAAGGCGTTAAGGCCTGATTCTTATCCTAACTGACCTAGGAAGTTGACCACTATATATACTTGCTTTTAGCCTCTTAATTTCGCAAAGAGAGTTAGCTTAGATTAGGGTTGAATATTAGCCTTCGGAGGCAGGGACAATACCTTTTGGGGTCCTCCCCTTTGTAGCCTACAAAGATCCATCTTCATCATCAATACATCTTCCAAACATCCATAAACTCGGTTTTATCTTCTCCTCTCTCTCATGATGATTATGAATACTTGTTGTTCTTATTAATTTCGTGTTTACATGATATTGCTTAAATAGTTTGCATGTGAGATAGTAGGTAATATAGAGTAAAATAGCTTTCATAAAGTAGATCATTAATCGATTCGGTTTTATCAATAACGTAATCATCTTTACTAATGCGTTATAAAGCTATTCACATCTGAAAGTGGTATGTGAATCGATTCTAAGTTAGTATGCATTCCAAAAGATTGAAATACTGCTGGATCTAGTATTTGGTGAGCCTTCCTATATAGGCAAAGAAAGTGGACCGATTTAGAATCATGAACGATCAAACTTGCCCGAAATTGTCCGTACACTTCTTCTGCAAGGACTGTGTGAAAGTCGAGTCCCTCGGTTGTTAAGTGTATAGAATCCCAAACCTGGAAAGTTGAGAGGATTTACGTTCATTGTTGTATTTTTGACTTATGCATTAAGCCCTTAGTTGATTTTTTTTATCTTCCTTGCTCGTTAAACACGCTCTACTTTTCTGATGCGTATTCATCATTGATATATCCTTTGTAAATTTGCATATAGATTAGGATTTCATTTTCCATAATTAAATATCTTAAAATACAAATAAAAAACCAAGAAAACCACCTATATATTTTATTCTTAGCTTAGTTTGAAGTCATTTTTATCCTAATCGTGAAACTCTAGTCCTGGTAAATTTTATTCCAAAGTATTACTGCGATGTTGTGCAGTTTCAGTTAGGTTTTAGTTGGGTAAGCCTTGACCCCACACAAGTTTTTGGCGCCATTTCCGGGGACTAGTAGCATATGCCTCAGATTTCGATCTAGGATTTAGTCTAGAAAAAAATTTCTTTCTCTCTTTTCTGTAAATTTTTTCCCTAGAATTAGGAATTCGGTTTTTCTACTAACATTAGGGACATAGATTTTTATTTTTCTGACTTCATTAGTTATTAAGACTTAGATTTAGATTAGGATAACTTCAAATTTCGTCCTAATTAAGTTTTACCTTTTAGTTAGGGATTATAATTTTTCTTTTTAGAGTAAGAATTCATTTTATTTGATACTACTAACTTTTTCTCTTTGATTTTTCAGGGAAACAAAATAGAAAATAGGACTTATCTCAGCATGGCCAAATCTTTGAGGAAGTTCCAGCCCATGTGAACCTCAACAAAATAAAAATTTAAGAGGAGCCAAGCTATATCCTAAGAGACATCAACCATGGAGACTGCGAAGAGCCGGAATTTTGAACCCATGGAGCATATGATGCATGACATTGATCACGCCCTATATGAACCATTGTGATGTGTATTTTAGACTTAAAAATTGCTAGAGATAATCATAAAATCAGCCAACACGAGCAATACCTTAAGGAGATCACAGAAACATCAAAACCGAAAATTTTGGTAATTTCTACCACATGAAGCTCGACCTTAAATCACCAATATAACTCTGGCCAGTCACATCCTTCCCCTTCTTATGCTAATCATCACGTGCCAATGGAGTCTCTCTAGTATAAAACTTGAAGCCTTGGTGGCACAGTTCGTCAAAGATTGAAGAGAAGCAGAGCAAAAGTTCGAAACGAAATTTGATAACTTGAAAATCGGCCTATCAAAGAATTTTGGGAGGCTTAAAGCTAATTTCTAGGCCCTTGAAGACGCTTGAACACTCTATAAGTGCATTATGAGAGGCTGTCAAGGAAAGAGCATCAGCTCATTCCGTAGGAGATCATCAAACCGAAGAACCGAAGAAAGTTGAAACGTGGCATCAATAGGAAGAAGTTTTGTGTGCCAAGTGGAGCACGTCCATAGCTTTAAAGGACTGATACTCAAGAATTTTTGGACCTTGATTTCAATGTCAAAAGGAATGACAATGATCTTCTTATGAAGAACAAATAACTAGAAGGAAAATCAGTGGATTTGCCACAAACTGATGAAATCAACACTCATATGGGGAGATATCCAGCACTTCACAACCTGATCATGGAGAGATAGACCATAGTTCTCATTGAATTCAAGTTTTAGGATCTAAGCTTGATTGAATGTTCGTTTGCCTTGAAGAAATTGAAGAAAAACGTGTATAGAAGTCTTTTTAAAACTCACACGCTCTGAAGATGTACCTAAGCATAAACAGGGAAACTGTTTAGCCACGTGATTCAAGGTTTTTCAGCCATGTTTTACTCCAACTTTGGTGTATTACATACCTTTGATGATGACCCTAAGGATCCAAGTTACAAAATCGAGCTAAAAAAACTCGGTTTACTTTTAAGCGCGAAGAAGATTTCAGAACTGAAAAAGAAGTTTTGGAAGCAGGTGGAGCTGTTAAGTATTAGTCTAAAAGAACAATGGAGTTCATCAATATTGACAAGAAGCCATTCCAAGATGAGCAGCACCTTCTCATTCCATTTAAGACCATTTCAAAGTCTCATCTCTGTACCACGTAATGAACCAGAGAAGAAAGCTCTTGAACTTATTGAAGAACCAAGTTGATGATTGGAAACACGAGGAAAGGAAGTCACAATCCTCCAACTTGAGCATGCCCAAGGGTCGAGCTAAAGACTTTAAACAAGCATTTTATGGGAGGCAACTCATATTCTATCCTTTTTAAGTTTTTGTTTTAAATTTTATTTTTAGTATAAGATCCTATCATTAATGTTGGTTGATTTTGGTGTTATAAGTGTTTAAAAATGTTTTTCAAGTTTTTATACCTTTTTCATAGGAAATAACTGTAGAGTCGAAGAACATTGGAGAAAACAAATATGAACATGTTCAGATTGTACCACCGGACAAAGGAGCAGCAACTCTCGTTTGCACCAAAATAAATGGCCTGAACGATGAGGAGCTCCCAAAAACCATGATGAGGCAGCTTAGTCTCCTCAGAGGCCGCATGCTCTTCCATGCCAAAAACCGGTGGAGATTGTCACGCCAACCGGTGGGAGCTCTTCCATGCCCCCTTGCCTCATGCAACCCCTTCCCACCTGTCCATGGAATCTCTAGCATCGGCCGCCTACCCATTTTCCAGCCCCGACTGATGAGAAGCACTGAATGCGTCAACCATCAGTGGCTCACCTTCCCTACCATGGCCACGACAAATTTCGCGTCAAAAACTGGTGCCACAACGTCTGCCAACCAGTGGACCATATCTTATACCATTTTCCCTATCCGAGCATCCATTTTAACATCCTACGACCATACCACCACCTGGACGAACATATGGCCGAGAAAAACACATACGAACATCCATTTTTCATATTTTATTGGCCGGATCAATACTAACCTCTAAATCTTCAAGAACCAGCACCAATATCATGCAATATGCATTAAATAAAGATTTTTTCAAGGATGGGATGTTCATAACACAAAGCGCACACTTGGAGACACAAGAATTCTAAAATCGAGCATTTTTTGCATCGAACCAAACCATTCCTACCAAGTAAAGAATTACCTAAATTTTTTCCAAAATTTTATACAGGATTTTTAAAGGAGTTCATGCGTGGGATGACCCTTAAAGACCCTAAGACTCAAAGGAGAGCCTATGGAGACGAAGTTGGAATAAACTGAAAACAAAGGAACTTTGAGAAGGAGCATCAGTTTCATTCAAGGAAAAGTTGTATTTTGACCAGTATGAAGAGTATTTTGAAGCTACAAAAGATCTGATCAAGGCATAAACATTCTTAACCTACATTGAAATACTTAAAAATGCGATCAAAAGGACAAATACCACAACCGGAGCATTTCAAGAGAAATCTAAGCCAAAAGACTTTAACGCTAGCTGAGAATCATCATATAAAACCATAAAAATGTGAGGGATTGGCTGGCAAAGTTGATCACAAGATATTGGCTCAACGAAGACACAAAACCGACCAATTTGGCTTATTCAAAACTCTTATCTAGGAGTTGAACCAAGTCTAACAACTAAAAGTGTCTTGAAAACGTGGTAAAAATATGAAAAACCTCCCAACCAGCTTTGGAAGTGCTCACATTTCATCCCGGGGACCCCGATTGAGGCAAATACAGAAGAAAACTTGGCCAAAACAAAATCGATCTCTGTCAAGCGAACCAAACTGTCAAATTGAAGATTCGCTACTAATTTCATATGGAGAAAGTTTTCACAGAGAAAAATTAGCCCTGGAACGGCCAGAATATCAAATTGCTCGATTTTCTCACCAAAACGAGCCAAACAGATCTTTTCGGGGAC
The DNA here is from genome assembly GCA_900406275.1 of Anastatica hierochuntica. Lineage (NCBI taxonomy): Eukaryota > Viridiplantae > Streptophyta > Magnoliopsida > Brassicales > Brassicaceae > Anastatica > Anastatica hierochuntica. The sequence continues at coordinate 52,396 of OVAN01000631.1, forward strand.
CAAACTAGGCAAATCAAATAAGGTATGAGCTTCGGCCTTTAAACTTAATTATAACTCTTTTTTGGATATAGTTATTTTGCAGTAGGTTTTAAGTTTGGTTGAAGCATTCTTCTTGGATTGCAAAAACGGCCACCCGAGCTTAATTTCGGTTTACCGAAAACTCACATATGGTTGTCCATCACCAAAAATTTGATAAAGAAGCTAAGTTTTCCTATTTGCTTACCTTTTAATTTAGTTTTTAGTACCTTCCTCAATTTATTTAACATCAGGACAGTGTAAGTTATAGGGGAATTCTTATTGTTACTGATAATTCTTTTTGTTTTGATTTTTCACGTTTTTGAGTCGTTTTCGGAAATTTTTAAAACTAAAACGCTTTATAGAGTCAAAAACAGTCCAGAAACATGCTTAACTTTGAACTAACCACGTAGCTAATGACTAGTGTCTCTAGTGTCAGTGTTTGACTGCATTTTTACCGAACGAGATAGCCCAAATTGATTAGCTAACCGAGGCACCATATACTTGAAAGTCAGGTAATCTTTAGCTACTCAAACATTCAATGGACTTCATTATCTCTTCTTGAGGCTTGTATACATTGAATCGGATTCCTCTTTAGACTTGGCTAAATTAAGTCTACGGTTCCCCTCTTTCCTATTTAACAAAACTCTTAAAAAAATTGCTTGTGCTTTAATATAAATTTCGGATGTAAGGCTATGAGGTGAGTAAAAAGGACTCACTTCCAATTGAAACGCGGAGCTAATAAATAGAAATATGCTTAAAATGAAAGGAAGAAGAGATCGATAAAAAAAATTAAAATGATACCTTAGTAAAGTAGGGAAAATCGATTCTCAGAGGCTGATAGATAAAATAAATTAATACCCTAGAAAAGTAGGGAAAAATCAGCCCTAAAAATCATTTAAAAAGTGAATAAGTAAGAGGAAATGAACCGATTGTGGGCTGAAATTGTCTAGGATCTCGTTTGAGTTGAGTCTATGTGTTCTTTGGTCAATAGTTCCTCGAAGAGACCACATGTTGTAGATTTTACAGAGTAGTGATGGAGATATTGGGTCCCTCTTGTTGTTTGTGGCTAAATCGGGGTCGTTGCTAAGCTTGTAGTAAAAGTCGAGGGTTCTACCTAAATGTCGACGCAGGTGTTAGCGGATAACGACAATCTAAGTCGCCAATCTGTTCAGGAAGTTCAGGTAAGTTTCCACGTTTTTCAAACCTCTTTTTTGTTCTTAGTTTTTTATCTGGAGGATGAGCAAGAAGCTAAGTGTGAGGGAGTTGAAAACACCATTTTTTACCACTTTTCCTATGGATTTTGATAGGTTTTCTTAGTTTTTTACATAACTTTATGCAATTATAGGTTTTCTTGTATTTGTAGTGTTTTGAGTCATTTTAGGTCAAACAATGCATTTTAGAGCTTTATGGAGTTAATTGGATATAAACCAGTTTCTCAACAGTTTCCAAGCATCAGAAGTATCGTCCAAGACGAAGGCCTTGTCGTCAATGGATTTTGAGGAACTTTGGAATGGAGTTAGAGAATTGAATAAGCTTTCATAGTTTCATCTTATTTAGAGCAGTGGACAAAGAGTTACACTGATGTTACTGATGACTGGTCTAACTATCTTGCAGACGTAGATAGACCAAAAAAATGGAAAGAAAATTTCATTTCGAACTAGACATTCAATCGATATTTCAAGACTTTCAATCGAACTCAAGGCCCTTTGACATGAAGGCCAAATTGTTGAGGCCTTAAGGCCGGATTCTTATCCTAATTACCCT
>OVAN01000632.1:149-54108 GCA_900406275.1 Anastatica hierochuntica
TATTGCCTTTACTCGTTTATTTATTTAAGTCTTTACTTTTATGCTTTACTTTCCTTTTCTACTTATGTTTCCTTGATTTGACTTCCTTTAATCACAAAAACAAAAACCCCCTTTTATATTCTCTTAGCTTAAGAACACTTGTTTATTCTTAAAGTTTGAACTTATCTAGCTAAGGTTTTCTCCTTGTGGTTCGACCCCAAAGTGCTACAATATCATATCCATACACTTGCGAATTTTGTAATTGTTACGAAACGGGCTTATAAATTTTAAAGCTTCGTTGCCTTTTGTTTCCTTTAAACAATCGCGCAACACTTGCCCTGAATCTTTTACTTTTCAAATCGAATAATAATTCTCTGTGCAAAGCACCAAGCAAGAAATATAAGAGCTTTCGGTCATTTATAAATAATCAAATAAGATTTCTATTGTAATTTAAGGACCATACCTAACAAAAAATAAATTTTCTATAAAGCTAAAGTTAATATAGTAACACAAATTTGAATAACACATCCAAACTTAAATACTAACACAAATTTTTATCCTTAATTTCTAATAAAAATATGAGTGTATATTACTTTAATCTTGGCATCTTTTGCTTTTGAAGGTCAACATTTACTCCTACAAATTATTATAAAAAAGTCTTACAAATTGAATGTATAGTCTTTTATAAACAAGAGAGAATGAGAAAAGTTATCTCTGTTCATTGTTATACATGTCCGTATATATACAACTGCTAAAGAGAATATATTGAATCTATTTTAGTCCTTATCTCAAATATACACATGATTATCACAAAGAGATATTCACTTATCGACACAACCAATATATTACGGTTCTTAGAACCCTCTAGAATTTAACACTCCCCTTCAAGATGGAGCGTGTAATTTCCACACTCCTAACTTTGAAAGAAAGAAAGGGAAAGTCGGTCCATCAAATGCCTTTGTCATGACGTCAGCCAGTTGTTCCGTGGTTCGGACATGCTTTGTGACGATTAGACGATCTTGAACTGCATCACGGACACTGTGAAAGTCTGATTCTATGTGTTCTGTACATTCGTAAAACACAAGATTTGTAGCAATATGTATGGCTGACTTACTGTCACAATGCAGCTCCATTGGTTCACTTTGTGTCACTCCAATATCAGCGAGCAATCTCTTCATCAACTTGAGCTCCCGTAACGCGTTTTACATGGCTCTGCCTTCAGCTGATGAATGCGACATTGTATCCTGCTTTTTGGTATTTGATAGCTAAGGTTTTCGCCCGAGAGAACATTGTAAGCGCCCAGATGTACGTTGTAGTGGTTCGGGATCGAATCCACAGAGACCAAAGGTAGCACAAAGAATGTAGAATAAAAAAGCGGGCTAAAGCTAAAAAGATATCTTTTGAGATGATGCAAATAAACGAAATTAAGAAAGCAAAGAAAGCAAGAAACAACGAAAGGGTTGTAAATCAATAAAAGAAGTGTTGGGCATCGAGTATTCTCAGGGAAACAATTCATTGTTGATTCAAATTATATACTAGGGAACAAGTTATAAACCGTCTTGAACTCAAACACTAATGTAGAACTGATCTTCTTCCGTAGTATCAGCGTCCTATGCATTAGAAATGTCGAGACTAACTTCCGTTGACTCACAATTTCTAATCATGCATTACTAACAGGTTCAATATGTTCACAATTTACTTAAACATCAACTTCCATTGGCTTAAGAAGCATTGCTCATCTAAGATTCTTTCAGGCATTTAAACAAACACTTTCCAGGCATTAAATTACCTAAGTTCAGAAACTAAGTGATCAATTTTATTTCATGCATTAAGAACAATCATAGATGAAGATCCATTAGATTAAATCCCTAGTCATGCAATTCTACATCAACAATTCATGAATCCCTATGTGAATACCCTAAACCCGACGATCAGACTACTCACTCATGAAAATTGCAAAAACATAGATCAAATTCAAGAGAGACATGATTATATTTAACAAAAACAAGAGTAAAAGGGTAGTACAGAGATGCTTCTTCTCCCTAGGTAACAAAATCAATCTCTGCTCTCTAAAAGTCTGTAAAAATGCATAATCAAAGGTAATATACACAAGCTTAGGTCTTTTGATAGTAATCCGGTTCGAAATAAGTACGGTCTAGTTATTTGTAAAATCGATCCGCAAAACGGGACAGGGATCGATCAATCCAATTTTCTGGGTATTTTTCCAGCTTTTCACGAACACATCCTTCGATGCTTGAAATCCATCCAAAATGCATTTTTTGCACATTCAAGCTCGATTCCTGTAAAAACAACAAAGAACACAAATCCACGCCAAAACAATTTGAATACATACTAAAAACCATAGTAAAAACCACTAAAATACTGACACAGCAAATACCCCATACTTGAATCTTTGCTTGTCTTCAAATAAAGGAAACGAAGACTAAGCCTGCGGGAAAAGAATCTATAAAACCGAATGGACTGCAAGCTTTCAGAAAACCTTACTCTGCGCTACTTTCGCTAACCATAAAGACTCAGAACAGTTAGAACATTCTCCCCAAGAATCGCTACATAACCTCTCAAGCCCATCCATACTCTAAAATCTGGCCCTGCAAACTCAGCTTCCATGTTAATAACTCTCTACATTCAATTAAGATGGGCGTGAAACTTTTCAACACATAAATCATAATCAGGAAATCAGGCTTGGTATTCAAGGCTTTTTAGTGGTGAGGCTTAGGATGTTTCGAGTATCAAAAACTGCTTTAAAATGCAAGACATTATGCAAAATCGCAGGAGAGAAAGAGTATATTATATCCATGTCCCCTAACTACCCAAGTACAAACCACCAATAAGAAAATAAACCAAATATGTGTATTCTTCAGAGTAAATCTAATTAACATAATAATATGCAAATGCTAATTTCTAAACTAAATATACATAAATTTAATATGATTTTCGGTTTTTTTTTAAAAAAAGTTTTTTTTTCAAAACAAAAATCTGGTTCAAATTAGCATATCAATGACATTTTCAAATTCTAAAACACCCACATAGCAATGAAATAATGCAACATATCCATCTAAACCACCTAAACACCCAACACCGAAAAATCAGATACTCAGGACCATGTCTAAACCACCTAAAATATACAATCCTACTAAAGAAATTAGAAGGATCATGTCTACCCTATTCTCTCCATTTTTTTACACATGTGTGCACATAAGATGAAAAAGAAATGTATGGAGATTCAAAGAAATAAGGTAAGGGTGTGGTGCCAGACTAAAGATGAGTCTGGTCACTCAAGATTACCGAAAAGGATAGTAGAAAAAGATATGGAGATGTAATCCTGAATGATGCGTTTGATTCCTAATTTTAAGTTCCTGGATCAAAGCATTTAAGTTCATTAGTAGGCTAAATAAAATAGAGTTAATAACATTTCTAACAAAAGTCTGAGTTTTAGAGATTTCTAGTGGAGAGTTTGGTCATGAGTTATTCTGGATTGCTTACGCTAAAAGTCCAAATGAAATGATTAATGAACAATATAAAATTGAAGTGCAAGGCACAGAGATAATAATTTGAAATCACATAAAGCATAAAAATAATCCATAAATGAATCAACAGAAAACATAAAAATGACTCAAACAACACCAAAAGAAAAAGAAAAACATAAGCAACCTCCCCAAGACTTATCTCACAACGTCTCGTTGTGAAACAAATTTAAAGAAGAGGTAAGTAACAAAAGAAAAGAAAAATAAAATCAAGATGAAAAGAAACGGGAAAAAGCAAACTTACCTGAAAGCGTGTGATATAGCCATGTAAATGGACAGGGATCGATCGGTCTCTGTCCGTCTGTCTGTTGATCTTTTTTTCTGCAATATGGCTAAAAACACGAAAAACGTAAAAAGCACCAAAGACCAAAGCACAAAAGTCAAAAACACTACAAAACTAACTAAAGAGAAAAAGAAAACTACCTAGTGTGTTGTCTCCCACTCAGCGCTTGTTTAAAGTCACGAGCCTGACTGTAGTGGCGATGGATCAGTCTGGAAGGGCTTTGGAACTCGCCCCGAAGCAAGATCCACCGGCGAAAATCTTCAGCAGAAGGATGCTGCTCATCGCTTTCTTCACAGTAGCTACGCCTTCCTCTTTAAACTCCGGTGTAAGGATGGCTCTTACCTTAGAGAAAGGTCTGAATCTGCCTTTACGCTTCACTTTGTACTCAATAGCACTTCCATCGCATCCAAGAGGCATCAATGTCAACTCTATCGAGGTTGTTTTTCGCCTTGTTGCCCCTCAACTACAACATTTTGCTGGCCAGCTTGCTGAGCACCAGCATTAGCACTACCTCCAACAGGTGGGTTAGCTCCCGGAAGAACTCCAGGATAGAGAGGATGATGATGAACTTGAATGGAATCTTCCAAGTTGTCACCCATGATTTGAGCAAACTCAAATTCTTCAATAACCTCCAACAACTTCTCTTTCTTCTTCTGTCTCTCTCGACGTGAAGGTTCAAATTCAAATTCCGTAAGATTTTTGATCCCTTGGCTTCTCGTATGAGGCCTGTTCATGCACTTGAAAACACAAAAACTAAGAAGAATAAGAAGAGATTAAACAAAATAAAGAAAAATGCCTTAGACACGCAATGATCCTAAGTTCTAAGACTCCCTATTGGTGTCCGACAACAGCGCCAGAAAATTTGATAGCTCAGGTTTTCGCCCGAGGTAACACTGCAAGCGCACAGATGTATGTTGTAGTGGTTTTGAATCAAATCCACAGAGACCAGAGGTAACACAAAGAATGTAGAATCAAACAGCGGTCTAAGGCTAAAAAGATGTCTTTAAAAATGATGCAAATATCGAAATAAGAAAGCAAAGAAACGCAAGCAGCAAACGACGAGATTGTAAAACAATCAAAGAAGTGTTGGGCATTGGGTATTCTCAGGGAAACAATTCATTGTTGATTCAAATTATAGACTAGGGAAAAGGTTAAGAACCGTCTTGAACTCAAATTCTAATCTAGAATTGATCTACATCCGTTTGAACAGCTCTCTATGCATTAGAAATCTCGAGACTAACTTCCGTTGACCTTCGATTTCTAATCATGCATAACTAACAGGTTTGATAGGTTCACAATTCACTTAAACATCAACTTTCGTTGGCTTAAGAAGAATTGCTCATCTAGGATTCTTTCAGGCATTTAAACATTCACTTTCCAGCAGCTAATTACCTAAGTTCAAAAACTAAGTGATCAGTTCAGTTTCGTGCATTACGAGCAATCATAGAAGAAGATCCATTAGATTATATCCCTAATCATGCGATTCTATTTCAACAACTCATGAATCCCTATGCGAGAATCCCTAAACCCAACGAACACACTACTCACTCATGTAAATAGCAAAAACAAATATCAAATTGTTGAGAGACATGATTGTATTATGCATAAACAAGAGTAAAAAGAGGGTTCCGAAGACTTCTCGATTGAAGAACAAAAAGACTTCTTCTCCCTAGTTTACAAACTCAATCTCTGCTCTCTAAAACTCAGAAAAGTTGCATTATGAAAAGGAAAACACGAGCTTAGGTCTTTTAATTGTAATTCGGTCTGGAATATGTTCGGTCTGGTTCTTCGTAAAATCGCTCCGCAATTCGGGACAAGGATTGATAGATCCCTAGACAGGGATCAAATAGGGATCGGTCGATCTATGTCCAAATCCTGGGTATTTTCCAGCTTTGCATGAACACTTCCTTCGATGCTTGAAATCCATCCAAAATGCATTTTATTCTCACATTCAATCTCGAATCTTGTAAAAATAACAAAGAACACAAATCCGCGCCAAAAGAATCCGAATACATACTAAAAACCATAGATCTCTTGTGAAAACCGTAGTAAAAACCTACTAAAATACTGACACATCAAATCCCCCAGACTTGAATCTTTGCTAGTCCTCAAGTAAAGGAAACGAAGACTAAGCATGCGGGAAAAGAAACTCAAAAACCAATGGATCGCATGCTTTCTGAAAACCTTACTATGTGCTACTTTCGCTAACCATAAAGACTCAGAACAGTTAGAACATTCTCCCCAAGAATCGCTGCATAACCTCCCAAGCCCATCCATACACTAAAATCTGAACATGCAAACTCATCTTCCATGTTAATAACTCTCAAATAGTATTGCAAGACATTAGGCAAAAGCAAGGTGGAGTCAAACAATTAATGTATACAAGGTCTTACTTACCTCTAATGATTCCTACCCAAAAAAGCCTACGTCTACTTAACTACCCTTTGTGTTTCCCATTAAGATACTCGAAACCAAGATCCTTTTACACACTTAAGCACATTTTTCTCTTTCTTCTTATGACAATAGAGATTCATTTCCAATATGTACTTAGATTCTAGCCTTCTTTCTATTTTCTAGAGCCACTTTCTAATCAAACTATTGATTCATTTTTCTTTTCTTAGACTTTATGTTTGGACTCTTTGGGCTTCTCTTTTAACTTGCTAAGGTTAGAACTACTCTTTTTCTAATCTCTAGTCTTTTTTCTTCTCTTTTTTGATTTTCTCTTTCTCTTATTCTCAACTCAAACCTTGGATAATCTAACTTTTAAATACTACTTCCCATGGTTGAGATACCAACACATTCCCATACACAAAAACCGAAATGAACATCAAAGAACAGCCTCCCTATATTTCAAATTAGCCTTAATGTGAGGCTAATCCTAAGGAAGCACTCCGTTGTCGTTCAACTTCTTTGCACACGGGTTTTGATAATGTGTGCACTTTCCAAAAGAGGCCTCACATTCAAATTCTTAGGGGGTTTGAAAGAAAGGTTTAAGGATTTATAAGGGTGAGGTAACTACTCTAAAAGTTAGAGTAGCCACTTGAGCTAAGAAGTGTGGTGAAAATAGTAAACATAGCTCAAGTGTCTCGTGTTTATCCACGGTTAAGTATGACTAAGCCCATAAGCAAGATTATTAAGTCAAGTTTAAGTTTCACTTAGTTGAGATTAGCCTTAGATGATAAATAGCTTCAACCTTCACCTAAGACTTCAAGAGGTTAATTTCGAAGATGGATTTTCCTTTGAATTCTAGGCGGTCTAAGCATTATTGTACTTTTAGTGAGGGCAGTGAACATTAAGCAAGACTTAACTATTTACAAGGCTATTCTATTTTTTTCCCTATGCAAAATGCAATCCTATATGCTCTTAACAACCTAAGTATTGAAAAATGGATGGAATCTATATGCCATGATTTGAAAAAGAGATTCTAATTTTTTTTTTTCGCAAAATATGCATATTTACAATGAAAGACTCAAATATGCATGAAGAAAGAGAAAACATCATAAATCAAAACATAATTAGTACTAAGCCCCTCCCTCGAAATTAAATTTCACCGTTTTGGTGAATCCTAAGCCGTAAGAGTGACTTTAAACAAACAAGCAAAAACCAAAAATATGCAATGGTATGGACAATGAATTCTAGGAGTACCTTTTGTACTCATATGCATGACTGTTGAGTGGATGAGATGATTTAGACCAAAGGTTTGTAATAAAATCAAAGGCATAAAGTTTCTTTAGCCTTGATTCTTGTTTCAAATGGTTCTCCTTTGGTACCTAAGCTTGAGCAAAAAATGATGACTTTGAAACAAGATCGTTCCAAGACATAACCATTATTTGTTAAAATTTAAGAACTTAAATTGAAATAATAAAAAGGATATGTACAAAAGGATATTCAGGAGATTGCCTCTGAAGTGCGCTTGTTTAGAGTCATTAGCTAGACTTAGGGTATGAGACTAAGATTTTGGTATGGTTGGCCAATGAGGTGCTTTTGACTTCCAAGACGGATCATATAGCTCAATGACAAGAATCTTCTTCATCAATGCATTAATCCCTTCTTCACATTTCTCCTTCATCTCCTTGGTCACTATGACTTTTACATTTGCAAAAGGTTTTGTAAACCAATTGCACTTAACTAGATAATCAATCACTCCATCAACACATTTTTTGGAGCTAAAGTCATAGTAAGAAAATGAGTGGGGTTAAGAGGCACTCCCTTCTTATCAACATCTTTTACCACGCATGGGATTGGACAAGGAAGTGTTCTCTTTGGTGAAGAGTCAACGGACATGATTGGAGTTGAGCTTTGCTTCACATCCTTAGGTTTCTCATTCTTGGTCTTCTCACATGAAACCACATTCTCCTTAGTCTTGGCACCACATGAGGCATCTTGTTCAACAATTTCACTAATTGAGTAAGGTTTGTCATATTTCTCTAAATCACCATTCTTGGGGATAGATTTTGGCTCAAGAGGTTTTCCACTTTGGGTTGTGATTTGAGTAGATTCACTACCCTCTTGGTCCATCATCATCATCAAATTGTCGGTTCTCTTCTTTTTGGTGACTATATCCTTCAAAACCTTGTTGACTACCGGTTGCTCTTGACACCATTCCATAAATGGTATTGTAACCATGAGACCTCCCATTTGATCCTTGATCTTCTTGTATTTGGCTTCAAGGATTTGTTTCTTGAAACGCCCGGGAAATGGTAGGTTCAATTCATCAATGGGAATGTCAATTTCGGTTGGCTCCTTCTTTTTCTCCCTTTTTGGACTTGGAGGAGCTACTACCTTAGTAGCATTCTCTTGATGATTTGGGTTCCCTTTAGATTCCTTAGGAATTTCCTCATCTTGGTTTTCCTCTTGAAGCTCTTCTTCCATAGGGACCTCTTCAACTTTCTCCTCATCCTCTTTAAGATTCTCCTCATGAGTCCTTGGTGGCAATTGCTTTCCACTCCTCAATGTTATGGCTTGAAAAAACTCCTTAGGATTCACTTAACACTTTCAGGAAGTTTTCCTTCTTAAGATTCCAACTTTGAAATTTGCTCTGTTAGCTTGTATGCCATCTCCTTCACATAAGAGGCAAGAGATTCATACATTTCTTTTAGCTTCACAAAGTCTTCATGATACTTATGGTCGGTAATGTCTATCTTCTAAAAAATTCCCCTTTTGAAATCATCTTTCACAACCACAAGCATCTTTAATATGGTTTTATTCTCTTCTTCCTTAGAAGGATTTTGTTATATAGAAGGTTTCTCTTCATGTACCTTTCTTGGTGAAGTTTCTTGGGAATAATACCCTTTGTAACCTTCTTAAACAAAACTAACCTTCTCTTGTTGGCCTCTAGGAGATTCTCTAGTTGAATCTTCCTCCTTTTAATGCATCATCGCTTCTTCACAAACTTTTGCAAGTTTCTCAATCTTAGCACTCATCTCCTTATAGAGCCTATCATCCATTCTAGAGTGATTCTCAAAGCCATTATCATCATGGTAGCTTCTTGATAAAATTTTGACTAACTTCTCACCTTGTTCGGTTGATAAGCTAGCAAAATTTCCATTACTTGCCGTATTCATAGCAAGCCTAAATTGTCCATGGAGTTCTCGGTGAAAAAATTGTAGAAGGCTACCTTTTGTAAAGCCATGATGTGGGCAACTTCTCACATATCCACTAAATCTCTCTCATGCTTCTCCAAAGGTTTCCTCTATTCCTTGTTTGAAAGACGCAATGTCATTTCTAAACTTGGTAGTCCTCTTGTGAGAGTAGAATCTTTCAAGAAACCGCTTCTTGCATTCATCCCATTTGGTTATTGTTGAGCTTTCCACACTTCTCTCCCATTGAGAAGCTTTATCTTCCAAGGAGAATGAGAAAAGAGAGAGCTTTACTAGATCCTCAGGGACTCTTTGCATCCTAACCGTCTCACAAAATCTCTCAAAAGTATAGAGGTGTTCGATTGGATCTTCCTCATTAAGCCAAAAAATATTGCAAGCTTTGTATTAATCTAATCAAACTCGGCTTGATTTCAAAGTGAGGAAGGTTGTGTTGAAGACATCTTATACACATTCTTGTAGGATTGGTGAATGGCGTGTCAAAATCCCTGATTAGCTCTTGAAGCTCATGATCCTCTTGAAAGTGGAACCTTTCCATGACACACCTATCATTATTTCCATTCCTAATACCCATTCTTGGTTCTTCCATGCCCAAGTTCAAACTTTGCTCATTCAAACCTCTTTGATACCTTGGATTCATTACCTCGCAAAGAAAAATAACAAATACAAAAGCAAAGAGATTAGTTTGATACTTAAAAGTAAAATCTTAGTCTTAAAAAGAATTGAAATCTCAAAGGTAAACTAAAACTAGCTATATTGGCTGCCCGACAACGGCGCCAAAAACTTGTTGCGCGGTTGTTTAAAGAAAACAAAAGGCAACGAAGCTTTAAAATTTATAAAAGCTCGTTTCCTAACAATCACGAAATCCGCAAGTGCACGGATATGCTATTGTAGTACTTTGGGGTCGAACCACAAGGAGCACTTCAAGCTAGAAAAGTCTAAACTTTGAGAATACACAATTCCTCCTAATCTAAGCAAATCAAGAAGGGGTTGGTTTCCTAACAATATACTAAGCAAGGCAAGACAAAAGCAATAACATAAACAAGATAGATAAAGCAAAGCAAGAAAGTAAATTAAGCAAAAAAAACAAGCCTTAACTTAAATGGCAAAGACAAAAATTAAATATAAGTAAAGTGATCGATCAAGGGTGAGTGTAATTGAAGAATCTAGTAAGATGGTAATATTGGTGTTAGTTCAAGCTATTAAGAGCAATTCTATGACCAAAGACATCTATAGCTTACTCCACTCTCATGGTAGTAAACCATTTCCTATATGATGCCACTCAACTCTCGCTTTTTGTGATTGACAAATAAATAAGAATCATTCAGAATAGGTTCATTTAGTCACTAAACTCCCTAGCAATCAACTCTCATTGGCTAAGAAAGGTTTATCATGAATTAGGTTCTCCTAGACATTTCATCGAACAACTCTCGGGCGTGAAATGCATCCATGTTAAGATTTCTTCAAATCAAGCATTAAGACCTCCTAATCCCTTAGAAACTAAAGATAAACTATCCCTAACACCATCATTACAATCCTATCTAGCCAAATCTCAAACACCCAAGATCCATCTAAAGAGCCTACTCACAAATCATGAAAGAGAAGAGAGTATAGATGAGAAACATAAACATAAATAAATAGATAAAAGATCCAAGATTCATAAATATTAAGAGAGACTCTTGATCTTAAAGATTAAGAGAGAAAGCTTAAAACATGAACAAAAGTGTTGGAAAGTTGATAAAAGATGAGAGGTTTTGTTCTTGGAGGCTAAGAGGGGTATTTATAATAAAAGGGAAGAGAGGAAGCCCTAAAAAGCCTTAAAACACGTCAACAATCTGTAAAGGGAATGCCCCATCGACCTTAGGCAAGCCCCCATCGACCTGGAGGTCAATGGCTGGTTGCGTTTGCAGCTTCTTCTTTTTGTTCTTTCAATTGCCGTCAGAATGGCATATTATTTGCATATACTCTCTTCTCCACTTCCACTTGGCTCTTGATTCTCTATGTTTCTTCACCATTTAATCATCAAGAATCCATTATCCCAAGCTCTCAAGTTGGTCATCCAAAGGTTGTACCTACAAATGCAAAAGAATGCAATGCAAAGACAAAAATCCTAAACTGGACCCAACTTAGAAACTTTATGAATTCTAACACCTAAATGCGTTATGTTTTGAGGTTGCAAAATTGAAAATCAAGAAGTTAAAATTCTCTGCAAAGCTTGCAGAGGCGGCAACATCAATTAAAATGAAGAAGCCATTCCAAAATTTCTACTTTTGATGATATACTTTGAAAAAACTGTTTGCAAGTCTTCATTTCTTGAGGAATCTAGTTTTGTATAAGGTAATGTTCACGAAGTACTGTAAGAAAATGCACGGGAAGAAATAATGAAACTTAAATTTCTCTAATAAAATTTTGTATCATCGTAGAATTTTTTATAATTGATTTGTAAACTATCGTTGTTTATAGTCTTCATTGATTCTATATCTAAATCGAATATGATGTCAATATAGCTTCTTCTTTTTTGTTCACAATGTGAATATAGCTACCATGAATTTTTGAAATGTTAACTAATTTATGAATAGAAAATTACGAAATACCAACTTAAAGTCTCAAATATATAGAAAATTATCATTCACTAAGTTTGCTTGTATCCATTTACTAATAGAAAATTCAAATCACTAATAGATGTATCAAAACAGCAACAAAGGTTATAAAGTAGAAGTCAGTTGGATTAAAGAGTTATACAAAATTAAAACTCTATATGATCAGGTTTTTCTTAGGGGATTAGTGGGAGTTGGATTTCAGAAAGTTGATTGGTTTTAAAAGTGGAAAGGTTTATTAAATCTATAAAGAGCTTTGTTAAATTTGCAGAGAGTTTTGTGTATTAGAAAAATCAATCAAAAATTTATAGTTATAAGGATTATAAGAATCCAAGGTGTATATGGAGTATTTTGAATAACAATGGATTCTGAGTAGACAACTGGGCACATGCCTCCGCATTTAAAGCAGCGCTAATATCACTCTTTGAATCACATAACTCGTGAAGCAACCCATTAGAAGGTGAAAAAAAACACTACCCATACCTCAACGAAAAGAAGAGGATTGCCAAGCATCATCCACATAACACCGAAACAATGCGGCGGACAAGAGCATTGTTCTTTCTAAAAAGAATATCTTGATAGGTTGTTTAGATTTATACTTGCCCTCAATTTTCTATTTTTCAAATTGAATAATAATTCTCTGTGCAAAGCACCAGGCAAGAAATATAAGAGCTTTCAGTCATTTATAAATAATCAAAAAAGATTTCTATTGTAATTTAAGGACCATATCTAACAAAAAATAAATTTTCTATAAAGCTAAAGTTAATATAGTAACACAAATTTGAATAACACATACAAACTGAAATACTAACACAAATTGTTATCCTTAATTTCTAATAAAAATATAAGTGTATACTACTTTAATCTTGGCATTTTTTCCTTTTGATGGTCAACATTTAGTCCTACAAATCATTATAAAAAGTCCTACAGATCGAATGTATAGTCTTTTGTAAAGAACAGAGAATGAGAAAAGTTATCTCTGTTCATTGTTATACATGTCCCTATATATACAACTACTAAAGAAAATATATTGAATCTATTCTAGTCCTTATCTTGAATATACACATGATTATCACAATGAGATATTCACTTACTGACACAACCAATATATTACGGTTCTTAGAACCCTCTAGAACCTAATACTCCCCTTCAAGTTGGAGCATGTAACTTACACACTCCTAACTTGGAAAACAAATAAGCAAAAGCCGGTCCACCAAGTTCCTTTATCATGACATCACTCCCATTTCAGCGAGCAATCTCTTCATCCACTTGAGCTCCCGTAACGCGTCTGACATGGCTCTGCCTTCGGCGGACGAATGCGACACTCTCTCCTGCTTCTTAGTCGTCCAAGCAACCGATGAATTTCTTAACAGTACCACATATGCGGACGACGAGCATGGTGTGAGAGGACATGAGGCCTAATACGAGTACAATACATCCGAACTCACAAGTCACTATATGCTCTCAACATTATGCCTTGACCTAAACATCCCTTAAGATATCTAATCACTCGTATAACTGCATCCAATGACTCTCTCGCAGCTGATGCATAATCTGTGATAAAAAAATGGACAATGTTGGGAGTAATTTTAGCCTTGGAGATTCTCGTTGGCTTAGATAGAGTACGACAGTTTCGCCATAAGGCAAGGGAATACAAAGAAGCAGGAAGCCAAACGTCACAAAGATGCAGGAAATTGGAAGGCTAGCTGACTCTCAGCCGATACTTATGTTCTTTTCTTTAATAAATAGATAATCATGTATATTTGTAGATAATTACGATATGTCCTAATCCTAAAGGGATAAGGACTGACTTTCATGCATAAATAAAAAGCTTAGGGGATTATGGAGATCATCCGAAAAACCCTAGGCAAAAAGGCTAATACAATTACTCTTTCACCATCCTTTCGATTCGATTTTTAGAACACCATCGTTCTTCAGCCTCTTTTCCTTATATCCTCTTACCTAAAACCATTCATCTTCAAGCTTACACATTGTCTTCTTGCTTTCGTAGTTCCATACAAAACTCCCCAAAAAAATCCATAACAGTTTGGCGCTAGAAAGAGGGAGCACAAATTCAAAACTACGTGAGGATGACCGGAGACCACACAGACGCCGTGATCACAACGCCCGAACAAACCAACCTTACTTATGAAGAGATGAGATCTCAACTAGAAACCCTTCAGAAAAGACTCAAAGAGATGGAACAGCTATGGAGGGACCAAACCCCAAGTGGGCTCCACGCCGAAGCCGCAGAGTTGCAAGCGCTGAAGCAACAGATGGAGGCATATGCCTAAAAGCTCCAAGAGAACGCGCAGCGCCTGCATCAACTTAAATTGGAGAACGAAACCCTTAAAGATACCAACTCAGCCTAAAGGGCAAACCAGGCCGCAGGCCAAAGATTCAGGATTCCTTTACCCCGGATGCCAACCCTGGGGACTCCCCCTGCCGATAACTCTGGAGAAAGAGGTGATCCGACGGTGACAGGGATCCAATGAAATCAAGATCGCACTCAAGCACAAGAAGAACCTATGGAGGTAGAGGAACAACAGGCCGCAAACCTCACCCCACAGTCTGATGAAGCCAGACATTTGGAGCAGATGTTCTCCAGCAAGTTTGAGGCATTACAATCAATAATTGAACGTCTTCCAGGTGTCGCACCTCCTCTGAGAAGAATCGCCTTAAGCTCTTACGCAAACACTCCTTTCTTAGATGAGATTACGCTTGTCAACATGCCAAGGAAGTTCACTTATCCTTTAATCAAGCCGTATAAAGGAACTTCCGATCAAGACAACCACTTTGCAAAATATATGCAGCAAATGCTCACCGTAGCAATCCAGAGAGAGCACAGGGAGGCCGCTATATGCAAGGGGTTTGGATCCGGCCTGACGGGCGCCGTTCTGGAATGGTTCATCACGATTCAAACTGGAGTGATTTGTTCATAGAACAATTCGTCAGTAGTAGAGTGACCCCAAAGTCATCAGATGATCTCTATGAGATCAAGCAGCACAGTGATTATTCCTAAAATTATTTGTCAAAGTAATAAATTAACATATTACTAGGCCAGTGGTTGCACCACCTCTGCATCCATCTCACGAAACCAGGGTTCGAACCCTGCACCTGCCTCTAGTGAGAGGAACTATTTGCCACTAGGCTATGATGACAAAAAAAAGTAATAAATTAACATATTAACAAAAAAATTTAATAGTTTATACTTTATGTAGTATTGTAATAAAATATTTTTTAAAAGTAGATTTACCGTTTCATTCTTTGATTTGTGCAAACTTAATAACACATATGATAGTCGATGTGTTATTCTATTCAATATACTCAATAATTTGTTTTGCATATTTCTCCTATAAGGTACATGTCAAATGCACGTCACGATTTATTTATAGGATAAAGTGCTAAATTGTAGCATATATTTATTATACACGGTATAATGTCATTTTGCTGTGTATTACGGAGATCGATGGTAACTTTTGGTTTTTCTTTCCCGGTTTTCTTTTCCTTTACTTTCTCGAGGGGTCCCAAGTTTACTATTTGACCCATCACATATGTACCAAACAAATTGTAAAACTAATAATTAAAGTTTTAAAAAATATTTAAAAGGAAATTTATTTTTAGATAAATAATACATAAATAGTTACCGATCAAGATGTCTATGTTTAATTTTCCACTAAAAATTTCTTCAAAATCTCTGAAGTATTTTTCGGGAATTTTTGTAGGAAATTCTTCCAACTTTTTGATTAGAGAAGTTCGAGAAAGTGTCACTTTGAAAGGAAGGGGACAGGTCCTATAGCTATCACCATATTCCTTTAGTTTTATTGGATTTATTGTTATAGATTGCCCTTCTTTCAAAACATTTGGATGCTTTTTTATCAAGTTTTCTCCACAGTTGCATGTAATCTTGTTACCTGAAAAGAGTTTATACAATATTAGTGAAAAATCAATAAAATAGCTAAAGTTGAATGTAACTATCCTTTAGAAGTAACAACTTTTATTATATTTTTAAATTACTTTCGGATGTAACCGTAATGGTATTTAACAATAAAAACCTTTCAGGTGTTTAACAAAAAAGAAAAGCAAGATCACTTTGAATGTAAAGTAATAGTTACGTGAAATAACTTTGAATGCAAGACCACATTTATGAATCTTTTTAATTAGCAGCATTAAAGTAAATAATGCAATTAACATATATAAATTGATTGTTACATTTAATAATTAAGTGGAAAACTAACTAACCTTTCAAGAGAATTTCTTCCATCTATTTTGAATGTCTTCCATAAAATCAAAATATGCACTTTGATTTTCTGTTTTTCAGAAGTTGAATTAAGATCACTAAGCAAAACAAAAGAAGAAGGTTTTTTTTTTGGATAATCGACATATTTGCATATGATGGGAATAAATGTAGAAATTTTGTGATCAAATATATATATAAGAAATTTTTAACAAATTAGCAAATACATTTTTTAAATTAAAATTGGGTGATTATTTGGGTGATTATCGTTAAATATGGTATATTCATTAGCATAAATCTTTGTAAATCTTAGTTGTTGATAAAAGAAAAAATATCATCGTATTTAGCGATCAGACAGTGAAGATCTAAAGTTTTGATTTTACACTTGATTAAATATGTAACTAAAAAGATACTTGATCTTTTTGTTGATATTAAATACAAAAGAACGGGAAATTTAAGGGAAAAAATAATTTATTAATCAGTCAAAGTTGAAACAATATTTTTTTTACGAGATTTGTTGGTTATTAAGAGTTACTACTCTATCTAATCCTCACACTGTTCCATTATATAAGTATTTTGTGATAAAAAGTAAATTTAGAAATTGTTGTTTTTATGTTAAAAATTATTATTTATATATAAACAAACGTAATTCAACCAATAAGAAAAGATTTTTTCAGTTACAACTGAATTAAATAAATCAAGGAGTTACATAGATGTTTCAAAAAGATTTATAAAATGGAATAAAAACAAAAGTCTAAAAAGACTTATAAAATGGAACATATGGAGTAATTAAAATTGAGACTTAACTATTAAAATCTTTTCACTACAAGAAACAGGACGAATTGCGAGGAAGGTTTTACTCGCAATTCACTCGCAAATCGTGATTTGCGAGTGATTTGCGAGTAAAACAGACCGATCGCAACTCGCTTCTTGCAAATGATTTTCAGTCGCAAGTTACTCGCAAATTTGCGAGTAACAATTTTACTCGGAAATTACTCGCAAATTTGCGAGTAATTTGCGACTGTATATTTGCGAGTAAACTGCGATTCAATAGAATAGTTTATACCTTTGCGAGTAAAATTCTCCTCGCAAATGTTTGTTACACATGTCAAACACGTTTATACCTTTTCTCTCACTAATTACTCGCAAAACCGTCGCAAATTTGCAATAGAATAGTTTCGTCGCAATTTCTCTCACAAATTTGCGACCAACTTGCGAGTAAAACGCATTCACTCACTTATTACTAGCAAATCACTCGAAAATTACGTACACTCACAATTTACTCGCAAATATTGCGACCAACTTGCGATTAAAACGCATTCCCTCGCTTGGTACTAGCAAATTACTCGCAAATTTGCGACTAAAAAATTTTCCTCGCAAATCAGTCGCAAATTTGCGACCAACTTGCGAGCACAAATTTTCCAAGCAAATTTGTGACTGATTTGCGAGGAACACCATTCTCCTAGCAAATCAGTCGCAATTTCCACGCAAATTTGCGACTGCAAATTTTCCTCGCAAATTGCGTGTTTTCTTGTAGTGTTTGGATTATTCAACTACTAATCTTTTTGACAACAACTATATTTTATTCCATATATTAAAAAACGTATATTGTTCTTTTGGAGATTTATATGAATTTATGTGTTATGATTACTGAGTTTTTAAATAGAGATATACGCCAAGTAACAATTATTCACTCAATTTTATTTTTTTTTATGGGATTTGATGCGGAAAATGCATCACAATCATTTTTAAAAAAGCATAAACGAATTATGAAACTATTAAGCATAAATGCCATTAAATTAAAAAAAAAGTACATATGGAATTAAAAGTGAAATCAATCATCTTTTTTTTAATCTTGAAGAAGGGAAGCCGATGAAAAACCATGATATCATTGAGTTTTCTCTTCTCAATTGTTCGAGTAATATAACTTATTTTAAGAGATGCTTTCATTTCTAATACCTACAAAACAACTAAAAGAAATTGAATTCCATCTAAATTTACCGGTGTGAAATTAGAATGGAAGTATTTGAATAACTTACATCTTCAACATCTTCAAAGCAGTCAAAAAGTTTATCAGGTGATTTTGAATCATGGTACCAAATCCATAATACCTACATATAGAAGTTTGCATGAGGAGTGTCGTGACAAAGTAGAGGCGTGAATAACTTATCATCAAATGACTTATTAGTGTGAATATGTATTAAAGATTAAATTAAACCAATTAAATTCCATGAAGTTGCCATGTCATAATTTTGGGGTTGAAAGTCATAGTGGTGAAGACACATGTAAAACTCACTTCACAATTTATTTTCTACAATACCATAATTAATTAATATCTCCATTGGTTTGCAGGTTACCGAAAGATAATAAATCATTACGCATAATAGCCAGTTGTCTTTTGGTTCAAAAGATTCCACGTATGATGAGTTCTTTAGTGAGAAAAATGTAAGGAAGACTTTAAGCGAGCTTCTCGAGTCAAATGAGGTAACATATAGCTCGAACTAAAAAAAAGATGTTTTTCATTTAACAGTGAAATTATATTGAATTATAAAACTAGGTTGGAAAATGTGTCACATAGGTCATAGTTGACTCTATTGATATTATAAAGAAATGATACTTTACTGCTTGCAAAATTTGCAACAAAAAAGTCCTGCCATATCCGTAAGTTTCTGATGATTTGAATAATAAGCCTCTATTCGACAGTGAAAAATGTGGTGATTAACATCGATAATACTTTTTCGTTTTTTTAAATCATGAATTGTACTTTTATAAATACAAAAAAATAAATTAATGTATTGTTTCCTATATAAAGAGAAATAAATGACTTCACACACATTGTGCGGGAAACAAACTATAAAATATATTTATAATATATAAAATATGTTATGTGTTTTTAATAATAAAACATATTTCTACTTACTAATAATAAAATTAAAATATTTTGATATTTTGTTTAGATGATAGAAATTATTTATTAAGATAATATCAAAATGATGAGTATAAAATTGACTTAAATATGATAATAATTTTTTTCACTAATTTAATTTGTTTTCATTTCTTATTTTAGGTGATAAATCATTTGAGTATTTTTTTAGGATTAGATAAGAAAACATATATTAGTCCCTCATTGTGGTTGAATTAATAAATTTTCTTTTTGAAAATACATAGGCATTAGTAACTTTTGTAAATAATCAAAAGTTTTTCGTTTTGATGACATTTTTTGCTTTTTTTTTTGTCAACCAAACAATAATCAAAAAGTCACTCCTCTTCTGGTTTCCCAGGCGGGAGGAACAGATTCTACATAAATATAATCAGTATGAAAAATACGGGAACCTCGAGCCAGACAGTCCGCTTGTACAATCTGTCATCTGGGTGCTGGAGGATCCTTGGAAGCTCTGCACAATCTGTCTCAAAAAAACTGGCAATCTATTCTCCTGGTACACAATTCGTGCATAGCCCACAACAGTGCTTTCATCTCTGAATGCAGTGGAGACAAGCTGCGCCGCACACATTTTGCCCCTACTAATATTACCTTAGTTTCCTTGTTTTGACATGCCCAGCCCAACCCGGAAGTGGGGTCGGAATATTTCCAAGAGTCGTCTACTCGGCATATCAGCCCTGAAGGTCTTGTATTCACCTAGGCCATCCGCTCAACATCCAAGGTAGAAGTGGCATTCGCCTCCTCCCAGGCTATCAAATCGGTCTCCGCATCGCGCATGATCTCTTCCACTCCTAAGTGAGTGTCCTGGAAAACCTGTTTATTCCTTGTTTTGATGACATTTGTTTATGCACATTTCTTAAATGAGAGAAAACATTATTGAATTTTGATTGTTAAGTTAATAATTTACAACTTTAGAAGATGAGACAGTATTGTTGTTGGAATATTTTACAAGATTTTCTTTTTGATGTGAGTTTTTTAGTTAAAAAATATTAGAAATTTCTAACCAATGAAATTACAACAATTTAATGTTGAAGTTCTAAGAAGTTGACACAAAAACATAATCCACTTAAAGTATTTCTCAATTAATATATAGGGGATTGCAATAAATAATAACTTAAACAATGAATTAATACAAAACTAATCAAAATTTAGTAAGATGCCATGTCATAATTTTTATATTGAAAAGCATTTTGGTGAGGACATGTGGCAAACTCATTTCCAATTAATGTCTAGGGGATGCTGAGAGACTCAATGAGAGCTCTCCAATGCGGATGCTCTTGCTAAATGTCAGTGGAGTATCTTTGAAGAAGCAGCAAACTCACTTCACAGACGCCGTGAACACAATGCCTGAACGAACCAACATTACTTATGAAGGGATGAGATCTCAACTAGAAACCCTTCAGACAAGACTCAAAGAGATGGAACAGTGAAGGAGGGACAAAACCCCAACTAGGCCTGATGCCGCAGCCGCAGAGTTGCATGCGCTGAAGGAACAGATGGAGGCAGGTGCCAAAAAACTCCATGAGAACGTGCATCGCCTGCATCAACTTGTATTGGAGAATGAAACCCTTAGAGAG
This sequence comes from Anastatica hierochuntica, assembly GCA_900406275.1. Taxonomy (NCBI): domain Eukaryota; kingdom Viridiplantae; phylum Streptophyta; class Magnoliopsida; order Brassicales; family Brassicaceae; genus Anastatica; species Anastatica hierochuntica. Next base: position 20,906 of record OVAN01000632.1, read on the forward strand.
ACCAACTTAGCCTCAACGACAAACCAGGCCGCAGGCCAAAGATTCATGATTCCTTTACCTTGGATGCCAACCCTGGAGACTCTCCATGCCGATAACTCTGGAGAAAGAGGTGATCTGACGGCGACAGGGATCCAAGGAAATCAAGATATCACTCATGCACAAGAAGAACCTATGGAGGTTGAGAAATAGAAGACCGCAAACCTCACCCCACAGTTTGATGAAGCCTGACGCCTGGAGCAGTTGTTCTCCAGCAAGTTTGAGGCATTACAATCAATAATTGAACGTCTTCCAGGTGTCGCACCTCCGCATAGAAGAAGTGCCTTAAGCTCTTATGCATACACTCCTTCCACGGATGAGATTGCGCTTGTCAACAAGCCAAGGAAGTTCACTTTAACTTTCATCAAGGCGTATGAAAGAACTTCCGATCAAGACAACCACATTGCACAATATATGCAGCAAATGCTCACCGTATCAATCTAGAGGGAGCATAAGGAAGCAGCTAGGTGAAAGGGGTTCATATCCAATGTGACGGGCGCCACCTTGCAATGGTTCATCACGATTCCAACTGGAAGCATTGGTTCTTTCCCCAATCTGGCTGATTTGTTCATAGAACAATTCGCCAATAGTAGGATTACACCCATGTCATCAAATGATCTCTTTTAGATTGAGCAGCACAAGGCGGAACCACTCCAAAGCTACGTGCACCGCTTAAACCAGAAAAAGGTTACTATACCCAATTGCAGCGTTGTAACCGCAATTTGGCATTTAAGAGAGGGCTCCTTCCTGATGGAGACTTGTACAAGGAGCTAACCAAGTGATGTGTAAATATTTTCATGCATATTTTGATGTATTTTAGCTTAGTTTTATACCTATTTAGGTTGTAAATATTACATATAAGTCTTAGAATGTAAAAGTTTAAGTCTAGAGTCTAGGTTAGGAGCATATTGCATTTGCATACCAGTTTCTTTGCATTTGTAGGTGCAACTTCAAGATGGATTCGTGGAGGCTCTAGAGGTGAAACTAAGGTGGAATTGGAGCTAAAAACCAAGGAAAAAGCGAGCTAAACACTATGGAAGAAGTTGGGATCAATCAAGGTATCCAAGAGGAGAAAGAAGACACAAGACGCTGTCAAGGGACCCTGCGATCGACCCAGAGGTTGATGCTGGCCAACCTTGTGACGATGTTGGCCTCCCTTGACAGTCTCTCTACCCAAGGTCAGCCACCATCGACCCAAGGGTCGATGGTAGCCTCCTTTGGGTCGATGGCTGACGACTTTGACGAGATGAAACCCTTTTTTAGGGCTTCCTCACCCCTTCCCTAGGTATATATAGCCCCCTTATGTACCAAGAACATAACATATGTTTATCTTTGCTTAAAAACACTTATCGTTTCTTTCATTTTAAGATCTAAGACTTTGTAATAACTCTTCATTTTTCTTCATTTCTCTAGATCTATTTATCGCAGACCATCGGAGCTCAAAGACCCAACTCTTGTCTTTGGATTTCCATGAATCTTAGTGAGTAGATCCTTCTTGAATCTTGAGATATGGTAGGCTAGTGATATATATAGGGTTGTGATGGATGATTAGGCTAGATTTTGGCATAAATTCCTACTAGATCTAGTTTAGTTCTTAATAGTTATTTTCTTGCTCATTGATGCCTAGAAAGTGTTCGATTAAATGCTTGAGAGAACTAGATCTATGTTTTTTACGTTGAGCTATGAGAGTAGTTTGCCCGATGGGGCACCAAGGTGTTTAATGGCTCAAAGGGCTTGAGATATACTATCAAATACATGTTTAGATAGGCAACAGACAAGAGTTGAGCCTTGTATTGTGTATAGGTGAATAGATCTCCGTCACGAGAGTGGGTTGATCAATAATAGGCGGGTCCTTTGTCTAGGAATAGCTTCAATTCTCTAATAAAGCCTTATCAAAGTCCATCATATCTCTAGATTGAACCCGAACCCATAACCATTGTCTCAAGATCCTATCTTTTATTTTATTGAATCCAAGTTTACTCTTTTTTTGCTTTACTTTCTTGCTAGCTTTCTTATTTTTTTCTTTCATGAGTTTTCAATATGATTGGCCTTGACTACCATTAGATTTTGTGGAGACCCGTGAAAATCCCTTACTAAATCTCCCCCTAGACTAGGACTCTTAGTGCATTCTCTTTGTTTAGGTTCTACTAGTCTAGCCTCTAAATCCTTGGAAGACCCTAAAGTACTACAATTGACTCTGTTCTCTTGCAGGATTGAAAGTAGGGTTTAGGTTTATAAATATTAAACTTGTCCCACGTCAAGTTTTGGCGCCGTTTCCGGGGATTTAAGCTTTAGCTAGGATCTTCAAAGAGATTTCTAGGATTCAAGGACTAGGATTTATCTTTTTGCTTATTTTATTTATGTTTCTTACTATCTTTTGTTGATTTTGTTTGATTTGTGAAGATACATGATAACAAGATCAAGGAGTGAGCCAAATACAAGACTTCTTGACATCGGTCTAACAATCGTTGAAAGACAACAATAAAAACAAAGAAGAACTAGAAAAAGACAAGGCCATCTAACAAGGTTGGAAATGAATAATTTCGTGGGTCAAGCAGATCAAGGGAACCGTCCATTCCACCTCCCAAGGGAAGAACCTAGAATTGGAGAAGGCGATGAGCCATTTACTAATGGCGAAAGGATGGGTATAAGACCCCCCACCAATCCAAAAAAACAACTTTGAGATCAATTCAAGCTTGAAAAATATGGTGCAAAACGCTAGATTCTTTGGTCTTGCATTGGAAAACCCTCTTGAGCACTTGGACAACTTAGAAAAGCTAACCGGAACAGTGAAAATCAATGGAGTGCCGGAGGACATCATCAAATTGAGTTTGTTTCCATTCTCTTTAGGAGACAAAACATCTCAATGGGAGAAAGGAGTTGTGACATCTTCTATCACAACATGGGACGAGTGTAAGAGGAGATTCTTGGCTAAGTTCTTCTCGCCCCAAAGGACGGCAAAGATAAGGAATGAGATCTCTACCTTTAAGCAAGGAGGAATGGAATCGCTTTATGAAGCTTGAGAACGCTTCAACGGATATATAAGGAGTTGTCCTCACCATGGTATCAAAAAGGACAACTTACTTCAAATTTTCGATAGAGGTATCCAAGAGAAGTAATGATTGGCTTTGAACACCGCTTCCATCGTAAGCTTTGGTAGTCTTTCCACCGATCAAGGAGAGAAACTCATAAACAACCTAGCCCAAAGCGATAATTGCGATGGGAATGATTATGATAGAATGGTGAGAAGCATCGAATCTAAGGAAGACAAGGTCAAGGAGCTAAGTGATAAGGTTGATAGGCTCATTCAAAAATCAAGAAGAAGTGTTCACTTTGCGGAAACCGAAGTCGACGGATAAGAGGTTAAAAACCAAGAAGAAGTGAGCTACATACAAGGAGGGTACTACCAAAATCCCTTTAACCAAGGATACAAGCCTTTCAACAACAACAACTTATCCTACCGAAGCACTATTGTGAAAAATCCACAAGATCAAGTCTATCCTTCAAAGACAAACCAACAAGGGTACCAATACCAATCTAGGCAAGGTTACTACCAAAAGCCTCAACAACAAACCGATCCTACCAAGGAAGAAGAGAATCATGCTATGCTTAAGAAACTAGTGAAAGGATAAAATGAGGCAAAAGCCGAGCTCAACAAGAAGATTGAGGAGATGAATGTGAGGATATGATCTATCTACCGAGACATGAATTTAAAGCATGAAGCTCTTGCTTCACATGCTAAGGTAATAGATTCTCAACTCCAACAAGTGATCTCGGACCGTAAGGGAAAAGGAGTAGCTACAGAGAAGGGAGAATCAAGCAAGGACTATTGCAATGCCTTGTTGGAAGAGATTGACCACACTCCTCAACAATGGGACGGTATTATCTTTACTCTTGAAGAGGAAAAAGATTATTAATGATTTTGAGAATTTATTTTTGAATACTCTTGATGAGATTGTTGATTGCTTGGATGTGGATTTGGTTGGGAACCCGAATTTTAAGGAAGGTCATATCGAAATTGACCTTCAAATTGAAGAGAAAAAAGCTCCAATTGGAAAGGATCTTGACTAAAAGGACACTACTTTGGCTAAAGGAGCCTTTGCTAGTAGATCAGGCTACTAAGGAAGAGGTTTTTGAGGAAGCTAAAAAGGATGATAGCTTCATGAAAAATGAGAAACTCAATCTCTCTAGGAAAGAGACATTTAAGAAAAAGGATGAAAACCCGAGGGCTCCTAGTGGTGATCCTAGTGAGATGGACACAAGCGAAGAGGAATTCTCCATCATGGATTATTCTTCTATAAAGTACCGCTTGCCTTACCCTCGATGTTATAAGATGGAGATCTTAGGGGTGCTCTATCGTAAGATGAAATATGACGGCGATTTAAACATCCCTCAAGAATGATATCAAATGGCCAAAACCGATGCAAGGATTAAGGAAAAGCTTGAGAAGAAATTGCCCACCATCGAGAGGGTAGAGAAAGTGCTTCAAGCTAACAATATCCCAATCTATATAGTGGGAGAGAAGTTCTTAAATAGGAGCAATGATGAAGGAAGGTTCGTACTGCCTTGTCCTCTAAGAGGCTTTCAATTTGAGAATGCTCTAGTGGATACCGGAGCGAGTTTGAACGTGATCTATTTAGACCATTTAAAGGAGCTTGGTTTAGAAAGTAAAATCAAGGAGGTTGCTAATCCCGTACTTTTGGGAGATACTACTCGAAAAGTTCCAATGGGAAGGTTGGAAAGCGTGAGGCTAAGAGTGGGAAACACTTATGTGGAGAGTAACTTTGTGGTGATGGATAACAAATCCACTCAAGCTAAATTCCCAGTTCTACTTGGAACCCCTTTCTGTTAACTACGGATGCCATAATCGATTGTGAAGCAAAAAAAGTTGACTTTGAAATATGTTGACAAAGGAGTATCTTACCCTATGATTGATCTTGATAAAGACATTGGGTATTGTTGTACAATGTACCTAGGAAAGACAAAGGAAATGCCTAAAACTCATGATGAGAGGGTAGCTAGAGGAAAAGACATGAAAGAACTTGGATCTCCAAGTTTCAAAAGCTGCTACAACTGGAATGTCTACAAACGTAAAGGAGTTGCTAACTTCTTTAAAATAAGGGATTATGCTATGAAGAAGGCATCGATAGAACCCTACTTTGAAAGGATGATCATTTATTTCATCCACTAAAAGAAAGTAGAATGGTCAAACTAATGACCTTAAAAAAGCGCACTTGAGAGGCAATCTCATGCATATCCTTTGTAAATATTTCTTTTTAAGTTGTTGGGGTAAACAACGGTTACGAAAAAAATCGATGCCTAAATCAGTAACGAAAACTTCGTCCCTCCTTCGAAAATGAAAATCGTGAGAGTATTATCAATTCTGAGGCTCTTGTCATCTAGTCAATCTCCTCTCGATCAAATGTCGAAGCTCCGCGTCTAGAAGACCATAAGAAGCCGCTTCGCAAAGTCCAGTCACTCGCGGACAGCTACACGCGAGAATAACAAAATCAACGTCCGAGACCTCCGAAAGACCTTAGTAAATGAGTTTCGAAGCGATAAGAAGTCACCGTAAATGAAGGATAACCACGTCCCTTCGAAAATACGAGTAATACAAACAACGACAAGTCTAACCGCCCATTGGGCGAATAGAATCACGGTGTAGGCGCTCAACGGGCGCCCTGACCCACGGTTTAGTCGCCCAATGGGCGCCTTGACCCACGGTCTAAGCGCCCATTGGGCAACTAGACTCTGGTAAAGTCTAATCGCCCACGGTTAACTAGACCACTGATGTGTCAGTATTTTAGTAGGTTTTTACGATGGTTTTCACACTATATCTAAGGTTTTTAGTATGTATTCAAATTGTTTTGGCGCGGATTTGTGTTCTTTGTTGTTTTTACTGGAATCGAGGTTGAATGTGCGAAACGAATGCATTTTGGATGGATTTCAAGTGTCAAAGGAAGTGTTCGTGCAAAGCTGGAAAATACGCAGGATTTTGGACACAGATCGACTGATCCTTTCCCTGGATCGATCGATCTCTGTCCTGAATTGCGGACCGATTTTACGAAGAACCATACCGAACTTATTTCGAACCAGATTACAACAAAAGACCTAAGCTCGTCTTTTCCTTTTCATAATGAAACTTTTCAAAGTTTAAGAGAGCTTTAGAGAGATTTGTAATCTAGGGAGAAGAAGTCTTTTTGTTCTTCAATTGAGAAGTCTTCGGAACCCTCTTTTTACTCTTATTTATGCATAGTACAATCATGTCTCTCAAAAATTTGATCTGTGTTTTTGCTATTTCCATGAGTGAGTAGTCTATTCATTGGGTTTAGGGATTCTCATATAGGGATTCATGAGTTGTTGATAAGAATTGCATGATTAGGGAAATAATCTAATGGATCTTCGTTTATGATTGTTCGTAATGCATGAAACTGAATTGATCACTTAGTTTCTGAACTTAGGTAATTTAACTGATGGAAGGTGAATGTTTAAATGCCTGAAAGAATTATAAATGATCAATTCTTCTTAAGCCAACGGAAATTGATGTTTAAGTGAATTCTGAACCTATCGAATATGTTAGTAATGCATGATTAGAAATCGAGGGTCAACGGAAGTTAGTCTCGAGATTGTAAAGCATAGGGAGCTGTAAGTACCGATGTAGATCAGTTCCACATTAGAATTTGAGTTCAAAACGGTTCTTAAACTTTTCCCTAGTCTGTAGTTTGAATCAACAATGAATTGTTTCCCTGAGAATACCCGATGCTCAACACTTCTTTGATTGATTTACAATCCCGTTGTTGCGTGTCTGCCTTCTTTGGTTTCTTTATTTTGAATTTTGCATCATCTTACAAAACATCTTTTTAGCCTTAGCCCGTTGTGTGATCTGATATTTCTTTGTGCTACCTATGGTCTCTGTGGATTCGATCCAGAACCACTACAACATACATCTGTGCGTTTGCAGTGTTATCTCGGGTGAAAACCTGAGCTATCAACCACGCTTTCCTGATCGTCTTCTCCCTCGAATCCCGGTTCGAGCATTTCTTGTTTTGTCGTGATTGGAATTTCTATTGAAGTTTCGCGGTAATAATCGTAAAAACTTGTACTTTTCGTAAAAACTTGGTGCCGATCGTATAAAACGATAACGGTTAATTCGAACACCGACATTGTCTTAACTATACGATCAGTCTTATCATTTCGTAAAACCATCCCCGCGTAGTCGTACGAAGAGCGATTCCTCCGAAAGAAATCATAAAAATCACTTTGTCGCTAAACGGCCCCCGAAGACCCAAAACGCGACAAAAGTCCACTTACGATTTCAGAACGAGAATTTGCCCAACTGCGTCAACGATTTACCCGAGTCTCGCAAAAGATAAAAGGAAAATACGAGAAAGTCAAAGTCTGAAGATAAATATGGAAAACTCCTAAAGATTTGGAATATTCCCGAAAAATGGAATATTTCCGCAGAAAGATATGCTCAAATCTAGGGCGAAAAAGGAAACGAGATCAGCTTACGAAGGCATATAAAAGAGGGTCTAAGGAGAACGAGAAAAGACACAGAGAAATTTCGTCACAATTCATACTTAGAGCTTTGGGTTTATTTTCGTTCTTTTCTAGCGAGCTGCGTCTCAATTAGGTTTACCAGTTTTACGTTGTTAGAACTAGGATAATCATCGACAGCTCTCGCGGCCACGACTTACCACCTGTTGTAAAGCTCAATGCATATTCGAAATAAGATCCTATTGCTCTATTTGCTTTCGATTCTATTTTACGTTTATCTCGTCGTCTATTTTCTTCGTACTTTTGATCTGTCGTTGTTTGTTTAGCAGATATCCGTGACCTCAAGGAAATTTAAGGTTTTCTGACTTTCCTCCGAATACGAATATCGATAGTGCGAATTTCGGTTCCCACATAAGTCTTTAATTTTTATGCTTTTAAATTTCAATAATGATGACTATGTCTTGGGAAAACCTTGTTCCAAAGACATTCTTTTACTCTAAGCTAGGGTACCAAAGGAGAACTAATCAAAGCAAAGATCAAAGCCAAAATGGAGTAATGGATTGACATTTTCAAAAATCACCATGACTTAATACTTAAGAGCATTCATTTGGCTAAGGTAAGTTCTCTTAAATTCAAGCATTTCATTTGCATTTCACCATTTAAAAGAATTTCAAGAGTGATTTTGCAAAATCTTGATTTGAGAAAACTAAACCATTTTTGATTCATTTAAGAACCTTTGGTCCTAATTTTTCAAAAGCTAAACTTGATTTTCCCTCCTAAATTGTATTTAAAGATTTTAAGAGTGATTTAATTAAACTTTTGCAAAATGGTTATAAAAGAGTTTTCTAGGGACCCCTTTTGCAATTTTTGAAAATTTTACCAACTTGGACACTTGAGCATTATTGGCACATGTTGTTTGAAAAAGCTACAACTCTCTTTCTCTTAGCATCAATCATCGACATTTCTATCACTTCAAAGCTAAACTTTGTGTTCTTGAAAGCTTTAAGAGAAACCTTGAGATTTTTCACAAGAATCATCCATTTTTGCAAGCATTTCACAAGATCTCTACTTCTCACATACATATTAGCATCAAGAAACCAAAGGTATGGACAAAAACTTCTTCTCTTTTTGATAAGAATTTTTTATTTTCATGAAAAGAAGAGAGTTAGATGATGTTTGTGAGTTATCTTGGTAGCTAGAATTTTGTTGTTGAGCTTTCATGGATTAGATCTTCTTAAATCTTCTTAAAAAAAACTAAAAGTGCTTGAATCAAGGATTGTTCTTCTTGGTGAATAGTGCTAATGAATAGTGTTCTTGAGAGAATTTTGGGGCAAAATTATTTTAATTGTTTCTTATGTTGAATTCATGGTACATATGTTTGATTTCCGTGAAGAGTTCAAAAGGGTTTACAATTTTTTAATGATGTCCTTTAATGCCTAAAATTTTCGATTTTCATGGGATAAGAGGATTGTTTTTGAACCTTAATTTAAGTTGTCATTGCATTGTTATGTTATTAAGAGGCTTAGCTTTGCTTGTTATTCATTGTTGAAAACCTTGAGAATTTTTCATTACCATTGAATTTGGATAAATTATATTAAGTGCACACTTATCCGAATTAAGTAAATGTCTTTGAAAGTTTAAAATGGACATTCTCTTAGTAATTCTTATAGGCATCTTACTCATGACATATGCATCATTCGGTTATTCGTGAAATTTTGAAAATACTAAGCTTGGAAGTGGCCGAAAATTTTGATCATCTTTTGAAGAGAAATTTCGGTCCATGTGAGTCCTTTTAGTATGACATCTAGATTGAATGATTTGGTTAAAAAACTATGCTAAGAATCAAGAATTAGCATGACTTGTTCTTGAATGATTAAAATTGATTCAAGGTTAAATAATTCTTAAGCATTTACATTCGTTTGTCAGAAAAATTTTGAAATCACGATATCTACTATCTTTTGTAGATCCGAAAAATGGCATCAAGTGAACAAGAGTATGTGACTTACGCAAGTTGGTATGATAAGGAGACAGGCCTTTACTTAAATATCCAAGAAAATGCCAAGGTCGTTGGGACAACTTGGGCGGATGAGGACATTTTGAGGGAGATGGAGATTCATAATCAAGTGAAGTACTTGATTAGGAAAATGGATATGGGGCACATTCTATCAATGAACCATCCGACTTACCATCACCCCACTCTCCAATTCCTCTTAATGGTTAACGTGGTACAAGGATGTGATCCTTATGAAAGCGCCGTGTACCTCACGTTTAGAATCAAAGAGGACTTTTACAAGGTACACCTTGAGGAGATTTTTAAAGTATATGGGTTTGATACAACGAATGAAGATTTTGGTTATGGGTACGAACTTGAATAAAGGATACTTTGGGAGCGAATAACACTTGGAGAATATGATGAAGGTTCAGCCAAGCTATCAAAGGTTCGAAACACAACCATTCGATACCTTTTGGGGTTGCTTGGGAACACATTTGTGAGGAGAAGCTCGCCTAAACTAGTGAGCCCCTTGAGTTTAAAGCTATTGTTCCAAAGTGTCAAGACGGTTATGAAAAGACCAAGTGGGGAGATAATGGAAGACCTCGAGGGAAACAATGTGAACAACATAGGTGTCTTCATCTCCGAAATGTTGGACTGCCTTGAAGAGTTGAGGATCACGAGTAAGCCTTTGATACGCATAGGCGGGATCCTCACTCCATTTTTTCTCCATGTGGGAGTTAACCTTCGGGAATTTCGGAAGTTGAAGGGAGAACAAAAAAATGGACATGAATCATTTGGTTAAGGAGAAGTTTCTCTATGGGTATTATGGTTTCACCAACATCCAAGTGATATATTTTTTCATTGATGACGAAAGACAAAAGAAGGCATGCTACTTACCTTTACAATAGCACAACACGACCACTAAAGATAAGAACCTCTCATTTCGTCTACCTCAACACCTACTTGTCAACCGTCACTCCCTATCGAGTGAGTCAAGACTCTACAAGTCACAACCAAACAAAGAAGATGAAAATACCTTCGACTTTGAGTACCAAAGAGAAGAACCACCCGCGGATTACCAAAGAAATGACTACGAGAAGTACTTGGAAAGAAAGGTGAATTACCTAGATAAGATCATAAAGAAACAAGGAAACTTTCTCACTAAATAGTAGAGGAGAATGAAGCAGAGCGACAAGTATAATCGCTATGCCACATCAAGTGAGGAAGAAACGGAAGATAAAGATTCAAGCGGTCATGAACACCAACAACCAAGGCATCCGGTAGCTCTTCAGCCATTGATGATCCGAGAAACACAAGAGCATTGAATGCAACCACCAAGGACTTCGTTCCAAGAGTCATCCCGGGGGAGACATAGAGAAAAGATCCCGTCGGCCCTTCTTCATCTTGGCCACGGAGATCAAAACACAACAACAATAAACCTGATTCCTCCAACGGATCCACAAGACACTCATACATATGAGTTTTCAAAAGGTACACCTACTATCCCTTGTATATACCATTGCATATTTTCGTTTTATTTATGCGTTTTTAATGAGACACTCTCATGGTTTAAAGTACACCAAGACAATGAAGTTTAAGTCCGGGGGAGGGGCTTAGTACTAATGCTATTTTGAGTTTTGTTGTTTTCTTTTCATGCATATTGAGTCTTGCATTGTAGATAGTTTTAACTTATAAAAAACCGAAACAATCGAAAAAATTCAAAAAAAAATTTCAAAGCTTTGCATATAGATTGCATACATTTATGAATACTTCGTTTGTTAGGAGCATATAGGATTGCATTTTGCATAGGGAACAATGATGAAACTATCTCATAAATAGTTGAGTTTTGTTTAATGAATAATGCCCTCACTAGAAGTAATATGTTGCCTAGACAACTTCTTGTCTTAAGAAAATTCGTGATTGGAATCAACCACTTAAAGGTCTTTGCGAATGTGGAAGTAAGCCATCTTTTTAGTCAATTCCTACTTAAGATGGCTTTTAATGAATTTTAGCATCTTGCTTATGGGCTTTGTCATACTTGAACATGGGAAATCACTACATTTGAGCTATGTTTTAACCATCTTTTACCACTCTTTCTTAGCTCAAATGGCTACTCTCATCTTTAGAGTACTAACCTACCCTTGTGAACCCTTAAACCTCTCCTTCAAGACCCCCTATTATTTCGATATGTGAGGCCTCTTTAAGAAAGTGCACACACGGGCAAAATCCCGAGTAAATTGAAGTTGAACGACAAAGAGGATACTTCTTTGGAGTTAGCCTCACTTTAAGGCTAGCTAGAGTTATAAGAGGGGAAAATCTTTGTTGTTTTGGGTTTGTCTACGTCTTGAGAATGGTTAGTGAATATTGAGTCAAGTAGATGGTCCTTAGTGCTTATATGATCATAGGTTGTTTCAATAAGAAAAAGAAAAGAAGGAAAAATCGAAAAAGATAAGAAAAAGAAATGAAAGAAAAGGGCACTAGAGATTAGTACTAAGTTTAAGCTCTAACCTTCAAAATTAAAATCTTAGAGAGTCCACCCTTAAAAGAAAAAAAGAAAGAAAGAATCCAAGAGATTTGATAGTGGCTCTTAAAATCAAAAGAAGGTTAGTAGGTTAGAAGTTTAAAAGTTTAAGAATCTCTAGTTGTCTACAAAAAGAAAAAGAATGAGTGAGTTTGGTTTAATAAAATCTTATGGTTTCTAGATCTAGGATGGGTAGTATATCAAGTAACTGTCTTTAGCTTTAGCCCAATGTTTGATCTTACATTCTTCGTGCTACCCTTGGTCTTTGTGGATTCGATCCCGAACAACTACAACATACTTTTGTGCACTTGCAGTGTTTTATCAGGCGAAAACCTGAGCAATCAAGTTTTTTGGCGCCGTTGCCTGGGACCAATAGGGAGTCTTAAAACTTAGGATCATTGCATGCCTAAGTTATTTTTCTTTATTTTTTTAATCTCTTCTTTTTCTTCTCTGTTTTTGTGCTTTCAAGTGCATGAACATGCCTCATAGTAGAAGCCAATGGATGGCTAATCTTCTCAAATTTGAGCCTGAACCTTTGCGTCTAGAGAGATAGAAGAAGAAAGAAAAGTTGCTAGAGGTTATTGAAGAATTTGAGTTTGCTCAAATCATGGGTGACAACTTGGGAGATCCCATTCAATTTAATCAAAATCCTCTCTTTCCTGGACTCCTTCAAGGAGATAATCCACTTGTTGGTGGTGGTGCTAATGCTGGTGCTCATAATGCTGGCCAGCAAAATGTTGCAGCTAAGGCGCAACAACGTGCAAATCAACCTCAATAGAGGATGACTCTGGCGCAATATGACACTCCGGAGGCTTTCTATGCGTATCGTTCTGGGATTCGTCCGCCTCCCATAGAGAGAAGGGAATTTGAGATCAAGACAGGTCTCATTAACTTGGTGCAACAGAATCAGTTTCATGGGTTGCCATCACAGAACCCAATGCACCATCTGGATAAGTTTGAAGTCATCTGCAATACTATCAAGCACAACGGAGTACCTGCTGAAGCTCTAAAATGCAGGTTGTTCACTTTCTCTTTGAATGACAAAGTAATAAGATGGTACAATAGCCTAGAGTCTGATTCTCTGAGGACATGGGACGAGATCAAGGTCTATGTCTCTGCGAAACAAGATTGCAGTATTTCGCCAATTGGGTTCTAAGAGTTTTCATGCAGCTTGGGAAAGATTCAGAGAGTACCTCAATGATTGCCCTCATCATGGGTTCTCAAATTGGAATTTCCTTAACATTTTCTATAATGGGGTTGAGGAGAAGTATCAAAATGCTATGGACACCGCGATAAACGGTGATTTCATGACCAAGACTGTGGAGGAAGCGTACATGCTGGTGAATAACATGGCTAATAGGCAGGCCAATCTCATATCAGACTACGATCGTGGTAGACGAGTTGTGTCATCAGATGCAAAGAGAATTGTCGATCTAGAGTCAAAGCTCGATGAGCTAATGTGGAGAGATCAGTAGGGCGTGAACTTTGTTGTAGAGCAGAACGATACACCTATTCTTCAAGAGCAGAAGATGGGATGGATGTATCAGGAATTCATGTCTGAGGAGCCAAATGGTGGACAAGCAGATGTGAATTACATTTGAGGTCAAGGGAATTTTGGTAATAGAGGTTCCAACTAACATAACCATTTCCAGAATAAACCATACCAACAGAATCAGAGTGTCTTCAACTCCGGGTTTCAGATTAAGAATCAGAACAATGGCTATCAACAGAAGCAGTTTGGTTCAGGAGGATTCAAGAATAACTATCAGACAGGGTATCAGAGTCAGAACTAAGGACAGTCTTCTACATCTTCCGAAGATAGTGATCTGAAAAAATGCTTCACCAAGTGCTGTAAATCAGACTAAGTCTCCTGCGGAGATCAATCAGAAAGTCGATAGCATTTACAGTGACCTCAATGGGAAGTTTGAGGCTATGAGTGTTCGAATGAAGATGTTGGAAACACAGGTTGCTCAGACTTCTGCGAGAAATAGAGCTCCCCCTAGTGTCATTCTAGCAAAACCAGAGAAGAGTCCGAAGGAATACTGCAATGCTATCACAGTTCGAAGCGGAAAAAAGTTGAAAACTCGAGACAGACAGTGATCGATCCCAGGCTGAGGATCGGTCGATCCCTGTTTCAGACAACCATATAAAAATGAGAAATTTGGCGATTGATAGATCATCTGACATGATCCATCGATCAATAAAGAAGGACAAGGATCGATCGATCCTTGTCCCTGGATTGATCGATCCCTGTCCCTGGACCGGTCGATCCATGTCCTGGTAAGAGGGTAACGAATTTGCGCAATGAAACGAATGCGCAGGAGGTTGAGGATCAATATATGCCACCCCCACCTTATGTTCCCAAACCTCCGTACTCTTCTAGACCTCGTCAAAAGATTAAGGAACGCGAGTAAGAGAAACTAAATAATCTAGTTAGTGAATTACATGTGCGATTGCCTTTCGTTGAAGCAGTCAAGATGGTACATTCTCTTAAGAGGTACATGAAGGAGATTCTCTCATATCGCATGACCTTAGAACAAGGTGTATCAGTTCTTACTACGGAGTGTACCACTGTTCTTCAGAATATCACACCGGAAAAACGCGAAAATCCAGGTCCTTTTTTGCCTTGTAGGATAGGATCTCTTACCTTCGAGAGATTTCTGTGTGATTTGGGCTCTGGGGTTAGTTTGATGTCGCTGTCTGTCTCGCAGAGGATGAATGTGGTGAACTATATACCCACGAATATGTCCTTGATACTTGCTGATATATCAATTCGGAAGCCCATAGGTCTTCTCGATAACATTCCTGTTGGTGTTGGGAAAGGCTATGTATATACTGATTTCGTAGTCTTGGAGCTTGATGAAGAACCCAAGGATCCTATCATCTTGGGCAGACCATTCTTATCTACTGCTAAAGCGATGATTGATGTTCAGAATGGTCAAATTGATCTGCAGTTGGGTAAACTATATGTGCATTTCAATCTCGAGAAGTCAACCAAGAAGCCTACCATACACGGGCAAATATTTTGGGTTGACACATTGACTTAAGTGATTCAGGAGACTGTGGAGGAACTTTACATTGAGGAATCTTTCCAATTTCCTTATCACGAATTGACGAGGAGCATGATTTATTGAGTAAAGAAACATTGGTGGTTGCTGAAAATAACGACATCAAAGAAGTCCTGGATGGAGACGTTCGTTCTATAGTGAGAAAACTCAAGACCAAAAAGAAAGTGAAGCAGAAAGAGCACAATACTGAGGACAGTTCTGAGTTGACCTTGATCCCTCTAGGATGCGATGGAAGTGCTATTGAGTACAAAGTGAAGCGTAAAGGCAGATTCAGACCCTTCTCTAAGGTTAGAGATATCCTTACACTAGAGTTTAAAGAGAAGGGAGCAACTGCTGTGAAGAAAGTGTTGAGCAGCATCCTTGAATTGAAGATTTTTGCAGGTGGAGCTTGCTTCGGGGCGAGTTCTAAGACCCTTCCAGACTAATCCATCGCCACTACAGTCAGGCTCATGACTTTAAACAAGCGCTTAGTGGGAGGCAAACCACTAGGTAGTTTTATTTTTCATTTTTAGTTAGTTTTGCAAGTTTTTGGTTTTTATGTTTTGGCTTTTGGTGTTTTGGACGTTTTTCGTGTGTTCGGCTGTAGTATTGCAGGAAAAAGATCACCAGACAGACGGACAGGGATCGATCGATCCTTGTCCATGGATTGATCGATCTCTATCTCATTTTTGCGGCTACATCACACGTTTTCAGGTAAGTTTTCTTATTCCCTTTCCTTTTCATCTTGATTTTATTTTTTATTTTTTATTTCCTACTTACCCCTTCCTTGGATTTGTTTCACACCGAGATGGTGTGAGATCAGTCTGGGGGATGCTACTTATGTTTTTCTTTTTCTTTTGATGTTTTTAATTGAGTCAGGTATGGATTGTTTATCATTTATGATGATTTTAGACTATTATCTCTGCGCATTACACTTCATTTATATTCACATTAATCATTTTATTTGGACTTTTAGCGTATGCAATCCAGAATAACTAATGACCAAATTCCCCACTAGAAATCTCTGGAACTCAAACATTTGTCTGAATTGTTATTACCTCTATTTTATTTGGCTTACTGATGAACTTAAATGCTTTGATCCAGGAACTTAAAATAGGGAATCAAACCCATCATTCAGGATTACATCCCTATTTCTTTTTCTACCATCCTTTTCGGTAATCTTGAGTGACCAGACTTATCTTTAGTCTAGCACCACACCCTTACCTTATCTCCTTGATTCTCCATGCATTTCTTTTTCATCTTAGGTTCACCCATGTGTAAAAACAATGGAGAGAATATGGTTGACATGATCCTTTTAATTGCTTAGGTAGGATTGTACATTTTAGGTGATTTAGACACGGTCCTGAGTGTCTGATTTCTCGATGTTGGGTGTTTAGGTGATTTGGATGATTATGTTGCATTTCTTCATGTTGTATGGGTATTTTAGAGTTTAAAAACGTCATTGATATGCTAATTTGAACCAGATTTTTGTTCTGAAAAAAACGAAAAATTGCTTTTAACTTCTTCATATCTCGTTTAGAAATTAGCATTTGCATATTATTTTGTTGATTGGATTCACCCTGAAGAATGCACATATCTGGTTTAATTTTTGATTGGTGGTTTGTACTTGGGTAGTTAGGGGACCTGGATATCAATATACTCTTTTTCTCCAGCGAGTTTGCATAATGTCTTGCTTCTTGACGCAACTTTTGATACCTGAAACACTCTAAGCCTCACCACTAAAAGCCTTGAATACCTAGCCTGATTTCCGGATTATGAGTTTTTCGGTGAAAAGTTTCACGCCCATCTTAAATGAATGTAGAGAGTTATTAACATGGAAGCCGAGATTGCAGGTTCAAATTTTAGAGTATGGATGGGCTTGGGAGGTTACGATTATTGGAGAGAATATACTAACTGTTCTAAGTTTTTATGGTTAGCGAAAGTAGCACAGAGTAAGGTTTTATGATAGCATAAGATCCATTTGGTTTTCAAATCTTTTTTCCCATAGGGTTAGTCTTCGTTTTCTTTACTTGAGAACAAGCAAAGATTCTAGTATGGGGGATTTGATGTGTCAGTATTTTAGTGGTTTTTATCATTGTTTTCACATAAGATTTATGGTTCTTTGTTGTTCTTACAGGAATCGAGCTTGGATGTTCGAAAAGAATGCATTTTGGATGGATTTCAAGCATCAAATGAAGTTTTCTTGAAGGCTAGAAAACATCCAAAAATATGGACAAGGATCAATCGATCCCTGTCCCTAGAACGGTCGATCCTTGTCTAGATTTTCAGACTGATTTTTACGAAGAACCAAACCGAACTTATCTTGAACCGGATTTCAGAACAAAGACCTAGGCTCGTGTTTCCTTTTTCATTATGCACTTTTACAGACTTTTGTACTTCGAATCTGAGAATTTTTCTGAACCCTTTACTCTTATTTTGGTTAAGTACAATCATGTCTCTCTTTGATTCGATTTGTGTTTATGCGAATATCATGAATGAGGAGTCTATTCGTTGGGTTTAAGGTTCTCACATAGGGATTCATGAATTGTTGATGTAGAATAATATGATTAGGGATTTAATCAATTGGATCTTCATCTAGGATTGTTAGTAATGCATGAGATTAAATTGATCACTTAGTTTCTGATCTTAGGTAATTTAACGCCTGAAAAGTGTTTGTTTAAATGCCTAAAAGAGTCTTAGATGAGCAATTCTTCTTAAGCCAATGGAAATTGATGTTTAAACAAATTGTGAACATATCAAACCTATTAGTAATGTATGATTAGGAATTGAGAGTCAACGGAAGTTAGTCTCGAGATTTCTATTACATAAGGAGCTTATACTATGAAAGTAGATCAACTCTATATTAGTGTTTGTGTTCAAGATGATTTAAAAATTCTTCCCTAGTCTATAATTCGAATCAACAATGAATTTTTTCCTGAGAATACCTGATGCCCAATTCGTCTTTGAATGATTTACAACCCCATCGTTGCTGCCTGCGTTTCTTTGGTTTCTTATTTTCGATATTTGCATCATATCTTTTTATCTTTAGCCCGTTGTTTGATATTTTATTCTTCGTGCTACCTTTGGTCTCTGTGGATTCGATTTTGAACCACTACAACGTACTTCTGTGTACTTGCAGTGTTTTCTCGGGCGAAAACCTGAGCTATCATATTTTCCTGAATACCTATCATGATTTCCTGATTATGAATTCTTTGATGAAAAGTTTCACGCCCATCTTAAATGAATGTAGAGAGTTATTAATACTTCAGACAAAAGTCTGAGTTATAGAGATTTATGATGGGGAGTTTGGTCATGACTTATTCTGGATTGCCTGCGCTAAAAGTACAATAAAATGATTAATTAGAATATAAATGAAGTGCAATGCGCAGAGATAATATTCTAAAATCATCATAAAGCATAAACAATCCATAACTTACTCAATTAAAAACATCAAAATGACTCAAACAACACCAAAAGAAAAAGAAAAACATAAGTAGCCTCCCCCAGACTTATCTCACATTGTCTCGGTGTATAGTGGTAAATATTCCCACCTGTCTCACGGGTGATCCGGGTTCGATCCCCGGCAACGGTGCCAGAAAACTTGATAGCTCAAGTTTTCACCTGAGAAAACACTGATAGCGCACAGAAGTACGTTGTTGTGGTTCGGGATTAAATCCACAGAGACCAAAGGTAGCACGAAGAATATAAGATCAAACAGCGGGCTAAAGCTAAAAAGATGTTTGTTAAGATGATGCAAATATCGAAAATAAGAAAGCAAAGAAATACAGGCAGCAACGATGGGGTGGTAAATCAATCAAAGAAGTGTAGGGAATCAGGTATTCTCAGGGAAACAATTCATTGTTGATTCGAATTATAGACTAGGGAACAAGTTTCAAACCGTCTTGAACTCAAACAGTAATATAAAACTGATCTACTTCTGTATTATATGCTCCCTATGTAATATAAATCTCGAGACTAACTTCCGTTGACTCTCAATTCCTAATCATGCTTTACTAACAGGTTTGATATGTTCATAATTCGGTTAAACATCAATTTTCATTGGCTTAAGGAGAATTGCTCATCTAAGATTCTTTCAGGCATTTAAACAAGCACTTCCCAGCCGTTAAATTACCTAAGATCAGAAACTAAGTGATCAGTTTAATTTCATGCATTACGAACAATCCTAGATGAAGATCCAATTGATTAAATCCCTAATCATACAATTCTACATCAACAATTCATGAATCCCTATGTGAGAACCCTAAATCCAACGAATAGACTACTCACTCATGATAATCGCATAAACACAGATCTAATCAAAGAGAGACATGATTGTATTTAAAAAATTAAGAGTAAAGGGTTCAGAAAACTTCTCAGATTCGAAGTACAAAAGATGCTTCTTCTCCCTAGGTTACAAAACAACTTTTTTCTCCTAAAACTCTGTAAAAGTGCATAATGAAACAGGTAACACGAGCCTAGGTCTTTGTTCTGAAATTCGGTTCAAGATAAGTTCGGTTTGGCTCTTCGTAAAAATCAGTCTGAAAATCGGGACAGGGATCGACAGATCCAGGGACAGTGATTGATCGATCCTTGTCCATATTTCTGGATATTTTCCAGCCTTCAACCAAACTTCATTCGATGCTTGAAATCCATCCAAAATGCATTCTTTTCGGACATCTAAGCTCAATTCTTGTAAAAACAACAAAGAACATAAATCCGCGCCAAAAAGATCCGAATCCATACTAAAAACCATAAATCTCGTGTGAAAACCATAATAAAAACCACTAAAATATTGACAAATCAGTAGTATATCAAGTAAGTGTCTAGATCCTTAGGAAGCAATGGGGTGGGAACAATTAGAGGAAGTAAATGCTTTGTATGCGTAAATTGTTCGGCTACCACCTTGCTTTTGCCTATTGTCTTCCACTACTTTGTTTCATAGAAACCACTTTAAATCGACAGAACCCTCTTCTTTTCTGACTTCTTTACATAAAATCCTTGTTTGAACTCCAAACCGAATGAATAAGATTCATTGTCCATAGGTATAAGGAGCTGACCAAGCTATGTGTAAATATTTTCATGCATATTTTGATGCATTTTAGCTTAGTTTCATCTACATTTAGGTTGTAAATTATTCATATAAGTCTTAAAATGCAAAAGTTTAGTCTAGAGTCTAGTTTAAGGGTATATTGCATTTGCATACCACTTTCATTGTGTTTGTAGGTTCAACTTCAAGATGGATTCATGGACACTCTAGAGGTGAATCTAAGGTGGAATTTGAGCTAAAAACAAAGGACAAAGGGAGCTAAACACTATGGAAGAATTTGGGATCAAGGAAGGCATCCAAGAGGAGAAAGAAGACACAAGAAACTACCAAGGGACCCTGCCATCAACCCAGAGGTCGATGCAGGCCAACCTTGGGTCGATTCTGGCCTCCATTTATAGCTTTTCTGCCCAAGGTGAGCCACCAACGACCCAAGTGTCGATGGTAGCCTCCCATGGGTCGATGGCAGGCGACTTTGATGAGATGAAACCCTTTTCTAGGGCTTCCTCACCTGTTCCCTTAGTATATATAGCCCCCTTATGTACCAAGAACATAACATATGCTTATCTTTGCTTAAAAACACTTATATTTTCTTTCATTTTGAGATTTAAGACTTTGTAATAACTCTTTGTTTTTCTTGAGTGATTTGGATATTTTCTTCTTCATCTCTTTCTCTAGATCTATTTATCTAAGACCTTGGGAGCTCAAAGACCCAACTCTTGTCTTTAAATTTTCATGACTCTTAGTGAGTAGATCCTTCTTGGATCTTGATATATGGTAGGCTAGGGATAGATCTAGGGATAGATATTTTGGCATAGATTCTTACTAGATCTAGTTTAGTTCTTCATAGTTATTTGCTTGCTCATTGACGCCTAGAAAGTGTTCGATGAAGTGTTTGAGAGAACTAGATCTATGTTTTTCACCTTGAGCTATGAGATTAGTTTGCCCGATGGGACACCAAGGTGTTTAATGGCTAGAAGGGCTTGAGATATACTATCACATACATGTTTAGATAGGCAAAAAATAAGAGTTGAGCTTTGTAACGTGTATAGATGAACAGATCTCCGTCACGAGAGTAGGTTGATCGATAATAGGGAGATCCTTGGTCTAGCAATAGCTTCAATTCTCTAATAAAGCCTTAACAAAGTCCATCACATCTCTAGATTGAACCCGAACTCAAAACCATTTTCTCAAGATCCTTTCTTTTATTTGATTAGATCCAAGTTTACTCTTTTATTGCTTTATTTTCTCGCTAGCTTTCTTATTGTTTTCTTTCATGAGTTTTCAAAATGATTAGCCTTGACTACCACATAATCGCCCCCAAGACTAGGACTCTTAGTGCATTCTCTTTGTTTAGGTTCTACTAGTCTAGCCTCTAAATCCTTGGACGATCCTAAATTACTACATATGACCACGTTCTCTTCCGGGATTGAAAGTAGGATTTAAGTTTATAAATATTAAACTTGGCCCACGTCACCAAGTACCAATGCAAGACAATGGAAGACGTGCTCTCTTAGGCCCAGACGGAGATCAAATGGGAAGAAGATCTGGCCCCTATTGGAGACCTCCTAGGAAAGAGTCTCGGGTCATAAGAACCGAGAAGACAGTCAGAGACGATAACCCCTATTAGAGACCTCCTAGGGAAGACGGAATCAAAGGTGCAAAAGGTGGACCCAATCCTCTGGGTAAGCCAGAGGGCAACAAGTTCTCCACAGTTACCTCTTGGCCATACATATCGAATCTATCAATATCAAGAGTAGAACTAGTCAGAGTCTTAAGGAGATGGGAAACCAAGTCCGATGGCCACAAAACGTGAAGTCACCCAATCACCATTGAAACCCTAACAAATGGTGTGATTTCCACAATGACAATGGTCACAGAACAGAGGATTGTGTATCCCTGAGAATAGAAGTAAATGAGCTACTCAAGAAGGGATATCTGCGAGACTTCCACTCTAACAAGACCAAAGAGTTTCTCAACAACCAAAAGATGCTCCATCATGGAAGACTTTTAATTATAGTACATCATATCATCAATCCGACGAAAAAAATGAGGCACTCAATCGTTTCTTTGAAACATTTCTGCGCATTTTTGCATCTAAGCATCCACGGAAGTGGAACATGTACTTATCCGGGGATGATTTGTGGTACAACTCTTCATTCCTCAACTCACTCCAAACTACTTCCTTCTGGATGGTCTATGGTCGAGATCTTCCTCTGATAATAAGGTTTGAGAACGGCAGAAAAAAAAAAACTATGATTTGGAAGTTCAAATGAAGGAAAGAGATGCCATGTTGGAGCAGGTTGAGAAATAGCTGACACATGCCTAGTTTCTGATTAAAAAGAGTGCTGAAAAGCATAAAAGGGAGCTGGAGTTTTTGGTTGGGACAAAGGTGTATCTGAAGTTGAAACTGTATAGACATTAATCTGTGTTTAAAAGGTTGTGTCCAAAGTTGGCTGCTAGATTCTATGGACCATTTCCAATAGTTTCAAGAGTGGGGAAGTTCGCTTATAAACTCTAGCTGCCTCCAGGGTAAAAAATACACCCAGTTTTTCATATATCGCAGTTGAAAGAAAGCACTAGGATCTGATATAAGTCGTGTCCCATGCCTGAAACATTAATAGAGGTGAATAAGTGGGTTATGGTACGAGAAACGCTTTTGGAGTCTCGTTACAAAGCTACATGTCACTTGGATATTTTAGTTGAGTGAAAAGGACGACCTGGTCATGAGAAGACACGACAATTAGCACCAGAATTATTACACCAATTTCCACACTTAAAGCTTGAGGACAAACTTCTCAAAGGGGGAGTATTAATAAGCCTTTAACGGCTTACTTCAGGAAGAAGAAACAAAATGGTGACAAGTTGGGACTAAGTCATGGGTTGGATAAGGCAAAAGAGAATGAAAATGAAGCCCAAATCAGAGATGGAGGGAAGAAAGCAGAGTCGGCGAAACAAACTGAAGGATGAGAGGAGAGAGAGTATTTAAGTGCACATGGGTTGTCTTATGGTTTAATGCTTTTGGTATGAGGTGTAAGTATCAACCTTCGAGTTGATTTGGAAGATCACATGCTTGGGAGTCAAGCTTAGGCGTTGTGATATCATCTCTTTTGTAATTGGATCTTGTTTTTTAAGAGAGTATCTATTCATAAAGTAATCGTGGGATTAATTTCATAAAAAAGTTTTTATCATAAGCTATCATGGCGAATTCTTAACTCTATGATTTTTTTATCATATAAAAGGAGAGAAACTAAGAAGTAAACTGGTTAATATGTTATAAATATAAGTGGAAGATATTATTATTGTTGTCGTTGTCATTATTGAGTTGAGATTGAGAGTAACTTATGGTTTCATATAATCATATTGTTGGAGCTGGAGCATCTAGCTGCTTCTCGTGGACTTTATTTTAAAACAAAAGAAGTTTATTATATGACTCATAGCACTATTTTAAGGTCGGGTACAATTCTTTAAGTCCATACAAAAGAAAAAGTCATATTTTCACCAAAATTGTAGAAACCGAGTGGGAGGAGAGACAAGCTAAGAATATATGTTACGAAAATGGGTGTATATTTTCATCGCTGTTGAGTCTGAGAAAGAGATAACATGTTCATGTTACCATAAAAATGATCCAAAATTCCACATAGTGAGCAAAAAACTAAGCTGAAATAATGTCGGGTATCAAGATGAGTAAAAGTACAACGTTAATCTGTAATCTATTAGAATGCTCCCTGTATATATGGTGGTAGAAAGAGATCAGCTTGTACAACAAAGAATCCATGGCTTTAATACTTGCTTAATTACGAATTATTATTCTAAATAACCAAAAGGATCGCAAATTTTTTTTTCTCAAATCTTGAAAGAGAGGAAATCGAAAGAAATTCAGAGCAATTATCAATTAGACTTCATCACCAGTCGACACAAACACTTGATTTAGATAAATGGTCATAGAAACCGAATCGACAAAACGAAATATTGAAAGAGAGAGAGAAGGAAATGGACCTATACGTTTGATGTCCTCTTCAACCAACTAGAAGTCACAACTTCTACACGAGGCTCATGAAGAGGAGTCGCCATGGGACGATGAGGAGATCGAAGAAGGACAACGAGCAAGGGGTTTTTTTCTTATGGATTTTCGGATGATTTAGGGAAAGAGGAGAAGGTTAACGTTTCAATAAGAGAACATGTGTCACAATTAAATGATGACGTGTCAAGTAAATAAAGAGTGTTATTCACAAATTATAGTATTGATATTCTATTTTAAAGTTTATATTTAATATAAATTATTAAAATTTAAGTAATAAATATCTAATATGTGTATTTAATTGAATTATTAATAATAAAATTAATAATTACTTATGCATAATTAACTTCGATAAGCTCTAAATCCTAATCGAATTAGATATAGAACGAAAAGATTACAATCTTAAGTTTTAATACAATTAAAATTAAAAGATTAATTTAAACAAACCAAAGTTTGCACTTAGACTTTCACTTGGCCAATAATTGAAACAACCAATATCAACGTGTATTGTAACGTTTGATTCGTAACCTTCAATTATTCAACCAAACATAACCCGTTTTTATGCATATAGATTTTTTTTTAACTTCTTTAACTTTATTACTAGTGATCGAAGAATAGAAACTGGTCTATACAAGAGGGTACATACAAAATGAATGAAACTTGTTCTATAAAGGCAGCTCATGTTTTGCTAAGCAATATGCAGTCATTCGACTCTCTCTTGTCGTAACTAAAAGATAACTTTTCAAATTTGGCTTTCCATTTATTAACTTCTCCTGTATGTTGGAATTCATAATAATCTATGAACAATTTGTAAATATATTTACGAATTTAATTTCCAAGAATCATGCAAATAATTGATTTTGAATCTAATCTAAGAGTATCGAATATACCTTGAAAATACGTAGCGGAAAGATAATGTTGATTTGGATTGAGATTTTAAGCACTCCAAGTGTTGTGCCTTTACTAGTATCCACACGCACACAAACTGGATCGAATTGGGGTATTAGCGCCATTAAGATCAGATCTCAAATTAGATAACAATTTGTCTCTATATATTTTTTAGGGTTTTTTCGTTTTTCCTCACACACACTTTCTTAATCGCATGTCTCCTTGTATATATACTTATAAACAAACACTGACGTACACAAATAAACGACTTGGGCCAAGGCCAATCTTTTATAATGTGTTATTCTTAATTACCCATCACATACAACGCATATATATAATAACCAAAACCCTCAATGTACTCCTATTCATTATGTGTGTGACCCTATAGGATCGTTTAATATTAACAACAGATTCATAATCCATAGATTGTAAACCGTCTCTAACAAAACATTAAACCACCGAATTTTAAACGATTTTTCAAACCTCGACACTACAACTTTATTACATTCAAGTACAAATAATTTCAGGACATTCCCAACAATCTTCCACTTGTACTGGAATCATAAGTTCCTATAATCCCTTTTTCCGTGTATCTCGATTTGACCATAAGGCAATAAACAATGTCATCTTTATGTAGTCAAACCACGTTTACCGAACTCTGATTTATGCTAATTAAACGAAGGTCTGACATTCACCTCGTTTGAACATTGTCATGCATTTCTCATTATCAAATCATCGACAGGCCTAGAGATATATCTCTCCCGTTATATAGGAAGAACAAATCCCCTCTTGTTCCATTCATGTTTCTTATACACTTTATAATACATCCAATCAATGTATTTATAATCACCTGTTACGGTTGACGTTTGACAAAGTCAAAGTGAATTAATCCACGTATAAGAAAACAAGATGAACTCAGGTCAAAAGACTATACTCTATAGTTGTAATGAGAAACTCTAATGACATCCATATAATAATCTTGTAGAGTTCTCATAGCAGGTCAGTCCTATATTGTGTTCTCTAACATATATATCTGTGTGATAGACTTTAATACAACATATCACTGACTCCATGAAACTTAGTAATCAACCACCTCACATACTAGTCATTCATAGTTATTAATGCTTCTTTTAATAACTTGATTATGGACCTCATTAATTTATGTCATTTATCACTTAAAGGGTTTTATGATCCAGTCACATACTTGATGACCTATAAGAACGATATAAGTTATTCTGGGACTATTATTCAATTATCTAATAATCAAATAATATATGAAACTAATTGCATTATTTTAAACTTAAACAATTCTATGTTTATCTGAACATTAACTTTGCTAAAACCAAGATTATATCTTTTAGAATATAATTTGACTTTCATACTTAAATCACTCAAGGGGTTTATGAGGAAACCCTAAACTCTTATTCCCATTGGTCCTATAGAAACTTTTTTCTTAGAAAATAATATGTCCATGTAACAAACAATTTGTTCTTTACTTAATCGTCTAATTCTTTGAACATTTCAAAAGAACAGGTAAATGAGTTATACTATAAACATAACCACTAATAAAGTAGTAACTTTCTTTGAATTTTAAAATCATTTATTCTCATGCATCTCTATGTATAAGATCTAACAAATCACTAGCTCTTTCAATGGTCTTAGTAATGGAGCGTTAGTCATTTTTCCGGTAAACTAAGAGCACATAACTCATTAGATTCTAATTCAAATGAGTGTAAAAAATCCATTGCTATGAACTTTCAAATGTCTCATTTACACAGTCCATATGAAAAATCTAAAATAAAAATTAGATTTTTGCCATAAGACTGAAAATCTTTGTTCAAATGTAATAGACGAACGTACTCTGTCTTAGAACATGAACCTCATTCTCTAATGAGACTAGCATAATCTATTTATCACAATAAGTCTAGAACTTGTTTTATTTAAAATATCAAATTCTTCCAAATCCAGATATAAAAAAATAGTAGCTTTGATAACAATAAATTTATAAAGAAAACTCTTTAATTCTAATGTCAGTTCAATGTGAAAAATAAAATATTCCTACATCTAATCCAGCAACTCTTTCTTGGTTCCTTGGTAGGTTCATTTTATCCTTTCTCTACAGCTCTACTTCTATTGGGGTTCTGGACAATTTCATAAATGCGAGTACCACAACTGGTATATAGTACCTAACAAGTATCACTAAACTAAGTAACATTTACTTCTTTAACATTTATATACCTGGAGAAGAAGACTCAAAACTCTTCTTTTTAAGCTCCTCCAAGTACTTCTTGCAGTTTCTCTTCTAATGCTCAATACCATTACAATAATGACACTTGTCATAACCAGAAGGACCATGCTTAGACTTTTGAAAATTTGCAGACTGGTCTGGATTCTCAATCCAACTCGTCTTACCGTATCCTTTATCTTTACCATTGTTCTTAAACTTCTTATCCTTTTGCACCATCAGGACATTAAGATTTTTCTTCTTGATATTTGGCTCAGCAGTTTTAAGCATCTCATGCAATTCAGTCAGAGTTGTTTTCAAATTAGTCATGTTATAGTTCATAATAAACTTATCATAACTTGATAGCAATGACTGTAGGATTATGTCGGTAACTAACTCTTGACTTATAGGGATATCCAGTTTTGCCAAGTGATCGATATAACCCATCATCTTTGTGACATGTGGGCTAACTGGATTGTCATGTGATACCTTGCATTCAAAGAGAGATTTAACTGTTTTATATCTCTCAGTTCGTTCTTTTTCCTGAAGCATCCCTTTCAGGCTAGCTATCATGTCTACCGGTGACTCCACGTTCTCATATTGCTTCTTTAAGTCTGAGTTCATGGTAGACAAAATAAGACAATAAAAATCAACCCTATCAGTGACATGCTTATCCCAAACATTCCTTTCTGCATGAGTAACATTTGACTTAGGCTTTTTAGGAAGCTCATTTTCTATGACATATTCCTTCTTTTCTTGTTTAAGAACAATTCTCAGGTTGCGGTACCATTCAAGAAAAGTCTTTCCTTCTCAAGGATGGATCAAAGTTAAAAGATATTGTAGAAGTTTAACATAATTGATAAAAAAAAAAGAACAAGAAAGTTTAAATTGATGTTCAAGAATTTTAAGCATTCTCAACAATTAAGAATACTCTCATTACACTCAAAACAACTTTTTCTCAATGTGAGTATAATGAACCAAAATCCATATTTTGCATGAATTCGAGTGAGCTTTGGTTCATCACCCGAACGCAAGCTATTTAGGTAAGCAACCACATTGCTAATTATATCCAATATAATTTTTGGTTGTTGATGACATCTTACGTCTAATCCAATCCTATGTCTCTAAGCCCAAAGCCATTTTGATAGCTTAGCCAAGTGAACCAATATCTTTTCATATGGTAACTATTACCATCTGTCTAACTGATGTAATTGCTGACACCTTTCTTGGCAGGCCCATCACACAATAAAACAAACCTTGACAGTTTGCAAGATTTGTGAGACATCAAAGTACTTGATGTTATTTGAGGAACTTAATTTTAATCTAATTTATAATTTATAATTTATATCTAATATAAATTATTCAAAAATTATTAAATATCTAATATGACTATTCAATTGAATTATAAATAATTAAATTAATTTTAATCAAATTAAAATCAATAGGTATTTATATAATTAATCTTATTTGTTCTAATATTCTAATCAAGTTAGGTTTAGAATTAAAAAATTAAAATTACAAGAGATTTTTCAAAACTCCACAAGAAATTTTATAGTGTAAAAATTCCAACGAAACCAAAAACTAGTGGATTCGCTAAAAGAAGAACCGATTTATTTTTTTTAAATCAAACCGTTTTTTTATATTTTATTATTCGGTTTCATATTTAAAATATATATCAATATAAATCAAGAAAATATAACTCGTGCATATCCAATATGCATGTTAACTAAATTAATGTTAATCGAATTAAAATTATTTGTTTTTATACATTGATTAAATCTTAATTAAATTAAACATCAAACCATAAATAATAATAATAATAATAATACAAGGATCTAATCCAAATATTCAACAACTTTGAAGGAATCCAAAAAAAGTTAGAATAATAAAAAATAATTTATATAAACTCTAAATAATTTAAGTTTAGTTATCTGATGTTTTAAAATAAAAGATACACTAACGGGTTTTAATTCACGGTATATCGGGTATGTAATATTATCCAAAACGAATTGTATCCGAACTTGTACGAGTACACGAAATCCAAAACATAAACCTGAACCTGAAATTCAAAATAACTTAAATTTTAAAAAATTTGAACTGGAAACCGAAACTCGAAATATTCAAAAATCTCGAACTTGATACTAGAATATAATATTATTATATCATGATATGGTTACAAATAATCATGAAATTAAAAATCGAGCCTACTCATGACATAATGCGATGTTTCTTTAACAAGTTTTTTTTCCGATTTGGCTCTGCTATACTATCGATTAAAATCATCAAATATAATAAAGTAACTCATACATATAAAAACTCCAAGATTCAAAACCATAAATTAAAACGTAGGCTCTAATACCGTTGTTGGTATTTGTAATGATTTATAAATGATTTATAAATATATTTACGAATTTAATGCGTAAGAACCGTTAAACTAATTGACTTTGAATCTAATCTATGAGTTCTCGAATATACCTGGAAAATATGCAGTGGAAAGATAATCTTGATGTAGATCGATATTTTAAGCACTTCAAGTTTCGTGCTTCTACCGGTATCCACACGCACAAAAACTGGATCGAATCGGGGTGCTAGCGACGCTGAGATCAGATATCAAATTAGGCAAACAATTTGTCTCTATATAATTTTTATGGCTTTTTCATTTTGTCTCACACATACTTTCATAATGGCATGTTTCTCATGTTTATATACTTATAAATGGACACCGACGTATACAAACATAAACCCAAACCTAAAATTCAAAATAACTAAAAATTTTAAAATTTTGAGCTGGAACTAGAAATTCGAAATACTCGAAAATTCCAACTTGATACTCGAAATTCTAAACATGATCAACCATAGATTGAATATATAAAAATTAAAAAATATTTGCACGATCGCGCAAATCAAACTCTAGTTATGCACTAACAGAATATAATATTATTATATATCATGATACGGTTACAGATAATCATGAAACTATAAATCGAGCCTGCTCATGACATAATGCGATGTTTCTTTAATAATTTTTTTTTCCGATTTGGCTCTACTATAATATTGATTAAAATCATCAAATATAATAGAGTAACTCATACATATAAAAAAATCCAAGATTCAAAACCAAAATTAAAACATAGGCTGTAATACCACTGTTGGTATTTGTAACGATTAATAAATGATTTATAAATATATATTTACAAATTTAATTCGTAAAAACTGTGAAAATAATTGACTTTGAATCTAATCTATGGATTAACGAATATACCTGGAAAATATGCAGTGGAAAGATAATCTGGATTTAGATCGAGGTTTTAAGCATTTCAAGTTTTGTGCCTCTATCGGTATCCACTTTAGTAGAGTAAAGTACAAATGATTTCAGTACATTCCCAACAGTATCCAGTTATGATATGTAATGGAGAGAGAACCCGTTGAAAGTAGATCGAATAAAACCTTGTTGTCACCTTCAAAAACGACTCTTTTGTAGCCTTTCCACCATGTTGTTTGCATTGAACATACTAAAATCTTGAAACTAGGATGTAACCGCTAACGTACAAACCATCCCTATTCCACAACCCGACTCCAAGTATACACCGTCACTTTCTCTTATAGTTTTATCCAATTTGTTTAGTTGTAGGACCGTATAATATCAGTAATAGTTTCATAATTCATAGATTATAAGTGATTCGAGCAAAACATTATAACTACATAATATTATCCTAATTTTACAGAATCTGGACACTACAACTTTATCTATAATAAAACTTAAATGATTCAGAACATTTCCAACAGCTTGTTATTGTCTTAGCTCTCTTTTCGTTTCTCTAAAAAGCTTTGTTTCTTTCTCAAGCTATGAAGATTTCTTGCTTTCTACTACTTTATAAATGAAGAACCAAACCACATTGCGTGAGATGTGATGAAAAAACTGAATGTTATTTTTGGAATATCAATAATACTTTCTTGTTTTTAACTTCATTCGTTTATAATCATATCCTAAACTCAAAATTTCTTAACAAGTTGCTGTTAATTAAAAGATTGGCCAACAAAATATTTCAATTTTTTTCTGAAAGTTAGATAATATATTTTATGTTATGATGAAAGAAACTACAAATCTAATGTATCTATTTTTGGAAATATAATGCTACATTCTCAAAAACTTAGCCTTAATCTTTAGATGTAAAATTTTAAGAGAAATTAGAGATACTCTGAAAAAATATCTTATATATCAACAGAGAAAAGAGAGGCAAAATAAGTTATAAGCAAGCTTATGTGTCGAGCAATTAAAAATTGTAGATATATGTAAATTAACCAATCAATTATTTTAACAAATATCCAATATATTATTCTGCATGGTTGGAAGAGTAACAAATCATATAAATAAAAGTTGAATAAATCTTTCCATGACGCTGCCACATCAAAACTCCATAAGCTGCCACGTCTATAATAAAATTTTAGAAAACCAAACACTTTTGAAGCTTTTGAGATTTTTTTGTTTTAATTTCTTTTAGAATTCCTTAAGTTACACGGTAAGAGAAATAAATTATTTTAATTCTAGTGCATAAATTCTTTTAATATTTATCTTACTTGATAAATTAAAAATTTTAATGTAGTTCTTTGTGTTTTGTTGATTTGTTTCTTTCAGAAAAATAATAACAAGACAAAATAATAAATGGAATAGAAGTTATTTGATGATAAAACTTATAACAGAAGCAAATGGATGTTGTAGATAGTTGTTAAGATCTTAGAATGCAGTTCATATATATAAAAGCTGAATAAGTATCTTCATGGAGCTTCCACATCAACACTTCATAAGCTGCCACATGTACATTTAATTTTTAAAAAACTAATCAATTTTTAAACTTTTAAGTTTTTTTGTGTTTATATTTGTTTTAGTATTCCTTAAGCTACATGGTAAGAGAAATAAATAATTTTAATTTTAGTACGTAAATTGTTTTAATGTTTATCTTATATGATAAGTTCAAGATTTTTAATGTAGTTATTTGTGTTTATTTGATTTGTTTCTTTCTGAAAAATAATAAATAGACAAAACAATAAGTGGAATAAAAGTTATTTGATGGTGAAGGTGATAACAGAGCCAAAGCGGTATTGTGGGTAGTTTTTATGATCTTGGAATGCAGTTCATCTAACAATAAAAGCTGAATAAGACTCTCCATGGACCTTCCACATCAGCACTCCTTAAGCTGCCACGTGTACAATTAATTTGAGAAAAAATAAACATTTTTAAAAAATTTTAGTTTTTTGTGTTTAAGTTTCTTTTAGTATTACTTAAGTTACATGGTAAAAGAAATAAATGATTTTAATTATAGTGCATAAATTTTTTAATGTTTATCTTACTTGATAATTCAAGATTTTAATGTATTTCTTTGATTTGTTTCTTCTAGAAAAATAATAAAAAAAAGGCCAAAAAAATAAGTGGAATAGAAATTGTTTGATGGTAAAGGTGATAAAGTATAACCACAGTTACGCTTACTACGGCTAAAATTGATTAACCACCAGTTACGATTAGAAAAAAATAATTAATCTTAATCTTAACCATTTAATATACAGTTAAAACGTTTACGGTTAAATACGCTTACGGTTATACCGTTACGGCTAGGTACGATTACGGTTATCTAATAATTGAGATACGATTAATAATTTTAATTATTATTATATTTAAAAAATAATTTTGAAAAAGTAAATAAAATTAGCTAACTTAATAATAATAATTATATTAAATAAATGTTTCAAAAAATTCAAATGTTGTGTGTGTGTGCGTGCGTGCGTGCGTGTGTGTGTGCGTGTGCGTGTGTACGTGTGCGTGTGTGTGCGTGTGCGTGTGTGCGTGCGCGTGCATGTGCGTGCGCGTGCGTGTGCGTGTGCGTGTGCGCGTGCGGATGCGGGTGCGGGTGCGGGTGCGGGTGCGGGTGTGGGTGCG